>MNCI01000520.1:1434235-1445840 GCA_015680685.1 Gnetum montanum | reverse complement strand
CCCAAATGTTAATTCCTCCTTCCCAACATAGAAGCAACATGACCAAGATTTTGATGTCACATCAACTCTAGCAAGAATCCTACAATGCTAGCATAGAAGGAGCAAAGAAAACATGCCCCCACCCCCCACAACTTTGGATTTTGGGCACCTACCCCACTAGACATGATAGAAATTTGCAATAATTTGTAGCCAATTTGTAGCCCAATCTACCAATCTATTGCAACATATTTGCAACCAAAATCATGGCAAAAGACCTATCAAATCCAAACCCCCACACCATTTCAAGGTTCCACACTTTAGCATTTTTGAGCATTTGGCATCTTGAGCATTCAAGAGCTCTTACTACCTAGCAAAATATAGCTTCTTGGGGCCTACTAGCATAGAATCATTATAGCCTTGTTACCCCTATTACCCATTCCCCCCTTAGGATTTGTGAGCCTTGGGTGTCAATGCTGCCCCCCTAGGATCCCCAAGTCCCAATGTGGAGCATTTTGGCAACTTCAATTCTTCATGTTTCTTAACCCCAGCAGTGACCAATGTTGTAAATATAAGTGATAGTAGAGAATTTTTGAAAACATTAAGAGTGGCTGAGTATCCAAATTGTGAAATGGATTCTATTTAGCTTTAACAAACTTGGAACCCCCACTTAAGTAAATCCTCCTTGCCCTCTTCTTAAGCACAAATTTTATACACATCTCTAAACTAATTCTTTATTTATTTAATAAAGTTTATAGTTTCATTTTATGTATATTTTTAGATTTAATTGTTGTATTTTTAGTGCATTACTTTATAGATCTACATCTCTTTACTTTGTTACCCCCATTTTGCACCCCTATGTCCCTAGGTGATCTACCATATCATCCATGGCATCCTAAATCCCATTTTTCTTAGAGGCCCTAGGGATTCAAGGTTGAGGCTATTCATGGTTGAGAATCCTTTACTTTTTAGTCGTCAAGCTTTCTAGTTGCAACAGATAGGATGCCTATTAGGAATTATACTTACTATTGTTTTCATGCATGATTTTTTCAATGGTGGTTTAATGCTTGAATATTTCACATGAATTTTGGCATTGTTATAGTCCAACATGTTTAGGTAGGTGCATTATGCATATCTAATGCTCATGTAGAAATTGGTTAGAATATCTTAGGCCTTAGTTTATGAATAGAAAAGACAAAACCTTTCAACTCCACTTAAAGAACACTAGTTCAATCCAAAACATAAAGGGCCTCTCTCAAAAGGTAAATTTAGATGTAGAAGGTTTGCACCTTGATCACAAGTTATGAAACTAAAAATTTGTTAAATATTTTCATCAAGCTTAAGGCATCTTCAATTTCACAAGCATGCCAAGGGATTATTCTTGTTAGCCACCATCCCCTGACTCCTCTTCTTCAAGTGGTAGTTTTTCAATGTCTTGTACCAAAGTTATTTATACATTTGTAATTCCTTCACATTGATCTTATCATATTTCTAGTCCTTTTTTTATCTTGAATTTTAAAGTTATGAAACTATCTTTACTCAATCATGGATAAATGATGAGATACCCATAGACATTTTGTATGTTCATTATAAGCCTTAGAATCAGAAAGTGTTTTACACATCTTATGTTTAGAGTTATAGAATGTTTGGTTAAGGTTTATGTTTCTTGAAATCATATCCTTGTTTCTTGTATCATGCTTTGAGGTTGTGTGCATGTTTTAAGTTTCTTAAGATTTTTCCATATTCATTTGAACATCCTATGCCTATTTTGACATGTTTCCTCGATTTCTAGCTTTGACCCAAAACTAGTGGATAAAAGTGTGATTTATAGGTGTGTTAACTATCCTACATTAGAACAAGAACATTAATGCACCCATTTCTTGGTCTTTTTTGATCTACTTCACCTATGGTATGATCAAGATCACCATAGGCTATGTTAATCGACCTTTATTAAGACTTGGGCATTGGAAAACCTCCACCATTATATTAGGAGAACTATACATATCTAAGATGAGAATATCTTAGATATTTTATTGATTTCATTTGGGCTTTTGTAATTTATCTTGTATGAAGAGCTCTTCCTCCCTTGGACAAGTTAATTCCAACCTATTTTATGTATGTGTTTTGAAAAATCACTTTTACAACTGTGACTATACATTGTTAAAGTGATACCTTGTTTACATGATCTAGAACCATTTTGTTGAAGTAGAGTTTGGTGTTTGAATAGTGAATAAAGGTCATGATTTTTTCTTTCGTTTATATTAGTAATTCCTTAAAACATTAAAATACTAAAAATATTTATTTCAATTCTATTTCATCAAGCTACTATAATTCATCCTTATCCAAGAAGATCAAAATTGTATGGTATGATGTTGGACCATCAAGGTTATAACTAGAAGCCATTTATTACTTTCTAGGTGTAGAGTTGCACCTTCCCCATAAGTGATTGCAACATGTGTGAGTGATTTTAAGCATTACTTATATTCCCATGAGGGATTGTGATGCATGTGTATTTATTATTAATTTATTCTAATACTCATAAAATCCATAAAAATCATAAAATATAAAATTATAAATATTATATATCTTTTTGAAACATGGAAACATATATGTTCATTGTATAATATGTATTATAATCTCTTTTATATTTATTAAACACAATGACATACATGAGTGTTCTTGGCAATTCACTCAACATCATCTTCGAAGCTTATGATCAAATCACATCACATTCTGTATGATATAATCCCATTAGTCATGATCAATGATACCCTTATCAACTTCGAAGGATTTGTAATATCAAGGATCTAACTTGGTCTTTTTTTTTCTAATTTTAAGGAACTTTTAGTTATTTTAACGATTAATAATACTTGGTCTTCCATCTGGAACTACTTCTTAAGATAGTGTTGGTCAACATACCCTTTGTACTTATCTTGGGTTTATTGTAGATTCTATTTCACTTTTGTGATAATGCTTTTCATAATTTTTATTTCCTCTTCTTTTAATTTTTTTCTCAAAGTAGGATTAGCCCAAGTTAATGCCATTCGGCAATTTCACCCATATATAACTTTAAATGGGGTTCTATATATGGATCCTTGATAGTTATTGTTATAGTTAAATTTTACCAAATGTAAGTACTCTTCCCACGTCTTGGGTATAATCCTTACATTAATTTTTAAAATACCTTTTAATATCCTATTAATTTTTTTTTAACCATTATTTTTAGGATTGTATGTCATGATAAACTTTAGTTGGGTTCTAAGTTTGTTTAAAAGGTTTTGTCAAAATTTAGAAATAAAATTTAGACCTCTATCAAATGTAATTGATCTTGGACATCCATGTAATTGTAACACTTCCCATAACAATTTCTAGACTACTTCAATTATTATGTTGGTAGATTTTAAGAATGTGAAATGAACCATTTTTTATAGATGATCAACCACAACCAAGATTGTGTCATTCCCTCTCTTGAATACTAGTAATCCTACAATGAAGTCCATGGTGATATCTTCCCACCTCCATGTTGGGACTTCTAATGATGATAATAGGCCACTTGGCTTGTTTTTCTTGGCTTTTACTCTTTGATAAGTTGGAAAATTTCTAATGTTAGTAGATATATCATTATTCATCCTAGGCCAAAAATAAAATTTGTGTAGCATCACATAGTTCTTGATGTAACCAAGATGTCTATCATATGGTATTTTGTGGACTTCACTCAACAAATTGTATCTCTAAATCCCTTCTATAATACACACTCATTCTCCCTTCATCAATAGACCTTCTAGGAAAATATGGTAGTTTGGTTTGGAGGTTATGTTGATTAGGATTTTCTTAAAGTAAGGGTATTCCTTTATTTTATCTTTAATCTCTTCTTTCATGAGGACTAATACAACATAAATCATTAAGTTTCACATCTATCTAAGGATGTCAACCACTACAATTTGTTTTCATTGAATGTAATTTATCTCAAAATCATATTTAGCAAGTAATTTCATCCACCTTCATTATCTTGTATTTAAGATGGGTTGTCTTTGTAGATATTCTAGACTCTTGTAATTAGTTTTTAATACATATCTTCTTTGACAAAGATAATTTCTCCAAATTTATAAAACATGTACAATTACTAATAATTCCAAATCATTGATTGAATAATTTATCTCATATCCTTATAATCTATGAGATTCAAAGCTTACCACTATCTTCTTATGAAAGAACAACACTGATTCCTACTCCACAAGCATTTGTCAATGCTTCAAATGATATATATTCATCTACAATTCTCACAATATGTGATTTTTTTAATAGCATCTTAATCTTAGAAATGCTTCCTTGCAACTTTCATCAAACTTAAACACATGCTGTGATTTTACAAGATATCAATCATAAGAGCTACAAGATTAGAGTAATCTTTAATAAAGTAATGATAAAACCTTAGTGAACCTAGAAAATTGTGAATAGCCATAGCATCCTTAGATACCAATCATTTTTTGACTATAGTAATTTTATATGGATCTACTTGTAATCCTTATTTATATATGCTATGGTCCAAATATGATAATTCTTCCTTAAAGAACTCACACTTAGTTTTGATTTTAATTGATTTTCCTTATGGATTTCCATCGTAATTTTCAAATGTTCTACATTTTCTTCCCTTATCTTGGAATAAACATGTATATCATCCATAAATAAAATAATAAATTTATCAAGTTATTCTTGTAAGCTATTATTCATCTAAGTCATAAACATCATGAGTGCATAGTCAATTCAAGTAGCATAATAACAATTTCATATAATTTGTATCTTATCCTAAACATAGTTTTCTCAGTATTTTTTTTCTTAATCTTTATCTAATGATAATTAGATTTTAAATCAATCTTGGAAGGTAACATGCTCATATAAGTTGGTTAAATAGGTTATCTATCTTAGGTAATAGGTAGCCATTTTTATCATTACTTTATTTAACACCCTATAATTGATATACAATCTTAACGTACCATCCATTTTCTTGACAATTAGGACTAGTGCTCCCCAAAATGAGACACTAGGATGTGTTTTTCCTTCCTCTAGTTACTAATCAAATTATATCTTTAATTCCCTTAGTTCTATAATAGAAAACCTATATGCGGCTTTCACGAATGATTCTCTACCTAGAAAAATATCAAACGCATGCTCCATAGTTCTCTTATGTGGTAATTCTTTGGTTTTACCAAATATTAAATTCTTGTAATCCTTGAATTATTTTGGAATCTTAATGTCTAAGAACTTTTAAGGTTGAATTACTTTCATAAAAAACATAGTAGCATCTTTATTAATTAGTTTCTTGTCTTATTTAATGGTTATGGTGTGAATTTTCTTTGCTATTTCTATCCTCCTTGGATACTTAACTCTATTAGTGGTTGGTACTATTAAAACATGACTTTGAAATTGGATAATAACATTGAGTTTTTATAGGAAATACATTTCTAAAATTTCAGATACATCACCTCATTTTAATTCAAAAACTTTACAAGCAAAAAAAAATTTAAAATAAAGTTAACTTCACCATACCTGGTATGCTTACTCACAATCATTCCATCTACAAGTTCTACTTTAATAACTTTATTGTAAGGTAGCATTACATTTAAAGTTTTAAATAGATTTGGTGAAATAAAAGTATCTCTTGCATCACTATCAATCAAGAATTAAATTTTAAACCCTTAATTGATCCTTTAAAATGAGTAAGGAGAATTGAAATTTCCTCAAACTTGACTTAGGTGACACAGAAATTATCTTTACTATGACCATGGTAGTTACTTGACCTTGTTGTTTGGCCATATCAGTATTAGGTTTCTAATTTTTATTTTGATTATTCCTTTGAATTCTTGCTCATTATGTTTTGTGATTTTTCTTAAATTGATCTTTGCTATTAGTAAAGAATATGGATCAAGTTCTCTTACTTGGTGTTTCTTACACAACTGGTTGCCAAATATTTGCATTCCTTACTTGATTTGATTCATCATAATCATTGGCAATTCTATAAGCTTCATCCACCATCTATGGATTATGGACACATGTCTAGGGATGTAGTTTGATAGGTATTCTACCAATGAATTTCAAGGCCAATTCACTTTCATCCTAATGAGTTACTTACCCAAAAAGATTATATAACTCTTTGTAATAATATTCTATGGGTTATCAATTCAATATTATTGAGTCAAATTTCATCTTACATAAATTTTTATTCAAAATCATGGCAAAATCTATGCCAATTTATAATTAATCCTTAGGACTTCAATCTATTCTACCATGTTATGGCAAGTCCTCTTAAATATATAGAGACCACTTCAAAGCATTTTTAACTTGATAAATTTAACATGTTAAAGTAATTCTTCATGGTATCAAGCCAATCATTTGCCATAGCACTAGATCTTGGGGCTCCATCATAATAATCAAGTTTCATCTTTTTTTCATAAACTTGGGTTATTGATTTTCTTAGTGAGGTTTGTTAATTTTCATAATTCTTACCTTTTGGTTCTAACCTCTATCCTTGTATTAGAATCTCATCCCTTTAATGTCTTAAGTATGGGGATTGATTTTGGTACTAATCTTAGGGTGAGAATCGGTCTTGGTAATGATCTTGGGGTAGAAATTAATCTTGGTAATTATCTCTATATGGATGTTGGTTTTGGTTATAGTCTCTGGATGGATGTTTGATCAAATGATCTATCAAATGGTTGATGAAGTCTATGAAATAATCCATCTTTTCCTAGAGTTATTGGAAAATCCCCTAATCTCCTCTAACATGTCTTGCATATGCTTCATGAATCCTTTATTTGATTTACAAAGATCCTCTTGAATGCTTGTGTGATCTCATTAATTTGTTGCTCAAGAGCATTCATACGATCATTGATTCTAAACTTGATGGTTCTTCAATGTACTCTCTAGGCTTCAAACATGGATAGGCTAACGAGACAAGATAGGTGATTGCCCATTACCGTTAATGATCCATTTTATGGGTTTTCGAAGTGGTTAACTATTTCTTTCAAGGAGTTAGAAAAACTCTAAAAATGAATTTCTCTCACATAATATCATGTCTTAACTAGATTTAGAAAGATGAATTTAGTTAAAAACACTTGATTTTTAAGCTCTAATTCAAGTTTCTCATGTCTTATAATGGCTTTATAAATAGCTTCAAAAACTAATTTTTGGACTTTCATGGTCTAAATATGATCAAAATCTATTAGAAACAACTCTTGTTTCACACGAAAAGGACTCCAAAATCAAAATTTATGGTCATTTTAAGTTGACAAAAATATCACATTTTCAAAAACTTCCCAAGAGGTCACCAATCCCAATAGTACTTCAAGATTAGTGCACTTAATTATGGAAATTTTTTTCTAAGCTACTACCACAATGTCAATTTGACCAATAACCTAAATTATCCTACAATTTTATATTTAATTTTTCCATCTAAATGCTAATTTTTAAAATTGAATTTTTTTTGTCACAATATGGATTTCAGAAAAAAATTTTCAATTAAGAAACTTTTGAAATTTTTGTATCAATTGATTAACTTTTAAAATTTTTTTCAATTGATGAACTTTCCATAACATATTGATTGACAACATAGATCTACTTGGTTGTAGATCTAGATCTAGTTAGATCCTATTCAATCCAATAGGATCTCTCTCTCTCTCTCTCTATCTCAATCTTCCAAATGCCAATAAGGCAAGGCAAAAGGTTTTTCTCAAGAAACATATGTCTAGTTTATACTCTCACAATGTCTTTACAATGTTTGGTAGGGTGCTCTCTCATGATAAAATTAAATTGAAAAGATATGATCATTTATAAAAATATTTTTTAATCTTTTCTAACATGAGTTAGTGGCCAACGCTGGCCTAATGGGCATATCCTATGAGCAAACTAAATGGCTATGTTTAATCACAAGTTAATAGCTATGGCTAAGCCCAACTAATAACAAATTCTAAAGTCCAAAAGCATAACCAACAAAAATTGTTGATTTAGGACCTTATAAAAGAATAAGCTAATAAAAAATTTAAAATTAATACAAAATATAAAAATAGAGTTTTATCAAAAATACAAATTATCCAAACAAGTGTACTAGACCATAGTATCCCATGTATCAATGACACATCCAATGCCTCATACCTACTAACTCAAAACTTCAACAAAAATATGTTAGTATACATGTGCCAAATTAAAAGATAATCCAAAATATTAAAAAGTACAAAAATACAAAAATTATACAAATGAAAAAAGTATTAGAGTTAATAAAATAAAAATAAAGAAAAAGATAAAAATAAATCTTATATAAATGTTTAATAAAAAGGAACATAGCTCATAAAGCATAGTCAATAAAGGAAGGAATAACAAACCTATATATATGTTAGCCTTGTGATAAAGTGTAGATCTATTTAGCCTTGTGATAACTAAAGACCATTAGAGTCCATTGGTGAGTTGTTGAGGTTGCTACAATATGGAAACAATGAGGTAGGATCATAGATTAGGTGATACCTTCCTTGTGATCTTCACAATCCATGTTTATACTATGTGATTTCAATGTGATTTAAGCATTAATTCTGACTCTTGAACTTAAGATTAGAAGTTAGGGGATGATTTATGATTTTTCTTAGGAATGACAATCCTAAGTATGGGATTTGATTGGATTTGATCCTAATTCTTGTATGTCTTGATGATTTCTCTGGCTTTGGAACATTCCTCCATGGATACAACTCGCAAGTTAGTCATAGACAAGGTGAGACTTCTACAACGAGAGTAATTTATCCATGGAATTTTGGATGGCTCATTAATTTGGCACAATTGACAAGGAGGCTAGCAAAGTCAGTCATCATCAAGGGTTCAGTCGATTTTTAAAATTTCTTTTTAGAACTTGAATTAAATCTACTAAAAGATATACATTCTTTCCATTTCATTTCATTTATTTTATTTGGTAGTGTTAGAAATGGTCTCCTTTAATTATTTTTCTTGTAAGAAGAAAATTAAAAATACTAAAAACAAGGAAAAAGTGCACTCACAATAATTAATTCCCTTAATTCCCAAAACTAATGAAAATAATTTTAAAAATGCAATTAAGGTAGTAATTACAAGAGTAATTAAGTCAATTTGTAGATTTTTAGGATTAACTGCCCATAAATGTGCCAAGGAAGAGTGTTTTTATTAAATAAAATCAAATAAGCAAAACAAAAATCCAACACGCATTAAATCTCCTAAGTATAGCACAAGTTATTATAAACATAACTAAACTGATTTGAAGCTACCTCAAGAGCAACAAGGATAGCCTAGTTCTATAAAGCAAATTCGTATAACATTCACCTCCCTTGAGAAACAAAGAATTTTAGCTAGTAATAAAAAAACCCAACTAAAATTTTCAATCAAGAAGAATCAAAAACATAATTTTCATTTTCTACAATTTTTAACCCTTTCTTTGATATATTAAACATCACAATGCAAACCACAAGTCTAGTCTAGCCATAGTTGTAGGTTCTCCAGATCTTAACCTTACTCAAATATTCAGCAACATGTCCACTATGGGAGGGACTACCCAACTAGTAAGCACATTGTTCAAACTTCTATCACTTCAATAGCTCTACTTCAATACCAAGGTCTATTATAACCCAAATCTTGACTACTACTTTTACAGTTAGATCTCCTTCACATCATACACATCCTTCAATTTCACATGGCTCAATTCCTCTCTCTTTTGGAAGCATAGGTTCTAATATCCCATTCTAACAAGCTTATTAGGGACAAACTTTAGAGGACTTATTAAATTAAAAGACATCAACAATTCCTCAAGGACCATTATTTTTTCCCCTAGGAAGGAGTGTGGAAGTTAAAAATTCATACTTACTATCCATTTTTAGGGGAAAAACTGTTGAAGATCCTATAACTCATGTTAGAGAATTTGAGACTATGATAGCAACGTTGGTACCTCTAGCTAAGGATAGACCAAAAGTGATAGTTGTCAAGTCCATTTTGAAAGATAAAGCTGGTTTTTGGCTTCAAAATTTGTGAACTCAAATAAGTTCATGGGATGAATTTAAGATAGCCTTCATTCAGCATTTTCTTTTAAATGATAGGCGATGTAAACTTAGGAAGTGACTCATGAGTTTCACACAAAGGAAAGAGGAGGCTTATGAAAGTTTCTTTGATAGATTTAAGGAGTTATATCTTAAAAATACCAACCATAGATTTCCAACCCACTAACTAATCCAAATATTTATAGAAGGATTATTACCATATTATAAACAAAATGTGGATTTTTCTTGTGGGGGAAATATTTTGAATGTGTCACCGACAGCAGGTTGGAGAATCATTGACTCTTTAGTAAACCAAAGTAAACGTTGACCAAAACTAGACATCATGCAAGGTGTAACCCATCAAACCTAGCAATTGAATAAGAAATTTTATGAGTTAACAAAATTAATATAAAAAAACAAACACATTTTTCTCAAGAAGAAACTTGTAATTTATGTGGGAATAGACAACATGACATCACAAATTATCTAGCCTTAGGTTACTATATTGAAGAAGTTCAAGAGTCTGTGAGGATCTTTCAACAAATAAAAAACCACCCTTCTTCACCTTTCCAAACAAGGTCATTTTATGAACCATTAGCATCAACTTCCCAAAATAATTACAAGCCATTAAGAAATCCAATTAATGAACAATTAGACCATTTAACTCAAAGTTTAATGCCCTTTATAGAAGAAAATAGAAAATTCGTGTCTGCAACAAGCATTTGTTTTCAAGATTTAATAAAGAGTGATTTACATTCTCAGCTTGAACCAAATCCCAACAATTAGAGAAAGGGTAAGGAAAAATTACATTCTATCATCACTAGAAGTGGAAAATTTATTGAGCCTAGACCTACAAAAAAAGTTAGCTTCTAAGATAACATAAATAAGACAAAATAGGAGGATCAACCACATATAATGGATAAGGAAGAAAGTGAAGAACCAATGGAGGAATAGAAATAACCCTCCACCTCTTCCTCCTTGAATGGGAAATTAATTTTACCATCTGATGAGTGGTGAGGTACCCCTACACTCAACCATACAAAACGAGCGTAGCATGCATGATCCAGTCGAACTCCGCAGACTAAATGCCTACACACCCCATGGAACACTTGGGGTTAATCATTCATTGTCTTCCTAGACTTACTTGTAGTTGTCACGGTGTATGGTTAAGTAAGCCAGAGGTATATGATTTTTATAGTCTTTTATGTGTTTTTCTCCTATGCTAAAGAGTGAAGGGTTGAGAAAGCTAACTAACTCTAACTAAGGACTAAGTCTAAATTAACTAGCATCAACATCCATTCCCACTTACCGTACACACCCTAAACTATGCAACTGTGGCTACCAAATGCTAATCATTACTGGGATCACGACACGTAATGCACATGCTCGAAGTGGTCGTACTAAGGCACTTAACTAGCCTAAACGTAATGAGTAGCCAATTCCTTGACTAGCCGTACACATCCTTAGATGCTCGTAATCAAGTTGTACTCATTCTTCATTCTAGGAGATAAGGGTAAGAGAATCTAATCACGATGAGCAGCTGATTCGTTGATTAGCCATACACATTCGTCAATGCTCGTAACCAAGTC
>MNCI01000520.1:1412694-1433601 GCA_015680685.1 Gnetum montanum | reverse complement strand
ATGAAATGGATGTCAAGATGGAAATGAACAAAATAAAATTAATTGCAAAATGTTAAGGGAAAGAATTTAACTAATGATCCAAATAGGAATGTCAGTGGGTCCTCCCCAAAGTAGGCTTATGCCCATAATGCCCTGACAAACCCATATTCAAAGAGTCCTTAGGCTCCAGGAATGTCATTTGGAACAAGAGTTAAAGTCTTAACCGCAAGAGTTTACCAAAAAGAAAACAATTCATCAACCAAAATATATACACTAATGATACAACTGGCAATGAGGTGAACAATGGAGAGAAGGATGGAGAGAAGAGAATGGAATGGAATCCCAAGAACAAGGTGGTGTACAACCCCTTGTGTGTTTTATGATTAATGTGACTTGGCAAGTCTCATTTCAACTCCAGCCTCAAACCAACCACATCCAGTGACTTCGCATCAATGCATTTGGCTAAACCATCCACTTGGATAACAAGAATGCCTTCCCCAAGAATCACCACCATTTTGACAAAACAAAGGAGAGAATGGGAAGCGAGAAGGGCCTTAGTTGGAGGGAACACTTTTGGTTCCATAACCAGTGCTTGTAGCCCAAGTTTTATTCGTCTAAGGGATGTGCTTTGAATTTTCACTTTCTTCTCTGCTTTTCTTTTTCTTTTTCTTTTTTTTTTCTTTTTGTGTTTTGTGTTTTTATGCCTGAGAACCACAAAATGCAAAGACTTCTTATTTTTATTGACTCAGCTTCTGATAATTGGCTAACATCAGAATGGCAAGAAAACTCAAGAAGAAAACATACAAGCACCCAAGAGAATGACCAACACAAAAGCATCAAGTTCCCTTGAAGTCACACCCTTTTCAATCCTTGAGTCCTTCCTTAGTTTGAGAAATACTGAGTCACCGATTTGTTTAAGTCCTTATTAAGAAGGGGACTGTACATTTCCAAGCCAACAGAGACCATAAAAACTGGTGGATGGATGGACGAAGTGGTCTAATTGCCTGCCATATTAGAAGAGACATACCTTAGTATCAATATTGTGACTTAAAGGTAAAAACCAAACACTAGCAATCAATATGAAAATAGTTTATACCATCATTCCAAACACTTATTATGGGACAAACTTACATGGTGGAACACACACACACACACAAAATGGAAAAGTTTAACGATGATGTAAAACAAAAACTAGAAAAGTTAAAGAAAGTTGTAAAAAAAACACTAGAAAAGTTAAAGAAATTTGTAAAACAAAAATGTGTAAGAAAAAAACATGTAAAACAAAAATGTGTAAAAAAAATCAAAAAATAACTAAGCACCTCATATGATTAGCATAGGTGGCCATCTCCCCCATGACTGAGTTGTAAGGGAAAGATCCGAAATAATGAGCGTCTATTTGAATTTCTAAGAAGTGCCCAACTTCTCCCAATTGATGATCTTACATTAAGGGGTGGAAGTTGGTGACACTCATATTCCAATGTATATATGCTTTCGTTATGGGCATGGGTTTCTTTGGTTTGTTCCATGCATATTTGGTTGCTCCTTCGAGTAGCTGTCAACCATGGGGTGTCTAATACTGGTTGTGTGGCTGCTACATACAGGCATCTTTGTTGTAAAGTTTCAAGGGCATACCTATTGCATGGAGGCATTTCCTCAATTTCATCACCTGATGAATCATTGTATGTGATGCATGGAACGTTCCTCTTCTTGATATTTCCACAAATGTTTATCTTAGAAATTTCCAAGGAAAGATCGCGGATCCTAAGGCATGTGTCTACTGTACTTAGCCATGCCCTTCCCATTATAATTGGGAAGTCCCCTTTGTTGTTGTTAACTTCAATCACTAGAATATTAGCTGGGTAAGACCAACCACACATAGTGGTAATGATGTCCTTCACCAATCCCAAGGGAATGGTGATGGACTGGTCTACCAGCTCTAGTTGAATGTTGCTCTTCTTAAGTTGTGGCAGGTTCCAGGTGTGATACATCTCTCGTGATATTAAGTTGACTCTGGAACCTAAGTCAAGAAGAGCCCTATGTGGTTTATTTCTAGAGATCTATAAATAGATTAAGGAACTCCCAGGGTCAGTTAGTTTCCTAGGAAAGTGGCCTATCTTAATCCAGTTGGTTACGGTATGCGTTAACATAACTGTATGCATTAAGCTCTGATTTTGGACGGAAGGGTGCTCTGAAGTGTTGGCTGGTGGAGGAGTGTACATGGGCCCAGCTGCTTGTTGTTGTGAGAGTTTGTATGGGCTTTTTGTTTTGAAGAAAGGTCTTCTCTTTTTACAGTTGTCAAAACCAACGCAAGTTAGATATTTACAGCTCTCACAGCATGACGTTGCTGCGGTTGAGGAGGAAGTTCCCCTTGCATTGTTGGAGCAAGAGGTGTTATGGGAACTACTTGTGGTGGAAGAGGTGTGGATGGATTTGGAGGATGGTGTGGATATGGAGTGTCTCCTGGAGGAGAAGGATTCCTTCTGAAGTACTCCCAAACTTGGTAGTGACGGTTGGGGGTTGTGTGACTCATAGAGTCACTTGGAGAAATTGGCTGCTGCACATAATATCCATAAGGATCAGGCTACCAGTAAGGGCAATGATGTTTCGGTGATGGCATCCCCCATGACTGTGGGTATTGCCACTGCTGATGCTGTTTGATGGGCTGTGGTGGAGTTCCACTTGGATAATACGTTAGTGGTTGGTGGAACTACCTTGGGTTACCTTGTGGGTAAGGTAACCTTCGGGGTGTTTGCCATTGGTTAAGTCTTGGATTAAGTGCATACACCCCAGACTTCTATAGATGTGAAATAATTAGACAACATCCCTTAGGATGGTCATAGTGGTAGATCTCACATCCACCATCATCGTCTGTGTCTGATTCCATAACCACATTAGAGTTAGTGATTTTTCCCTTACCCTTGTTATGTGCAGGGCTTAAATCTCTCCACTTTTTCTTACCTTTGTCACTACTTTTTTCTACCTTAGACTCTTTTACAATTTTTCAGACAGTTTCAATTTTAGAGTCTAAGGAACTCCATACATCATCTACCTTAGCTGCTATTTCTGTTGTTAATTTTTGGATCGGCAAGGTTTTCCATTTCACCAACTCTTCGATTGGTGACTCATCCTCTTCATGACAAAATTTCACTCCCTTCTTTCGAAGGGAGGGATCGCGGTTGTATTCCTCTGCACTTTCCCTTTTGCATAGCTCACCTTCTTCTTTTGCTACTTGTTCCAACAAGTGATGAACTTCATGGGCTCTTAGTTGTGAGAGTCTCCCTTGGGCATAAGTCCCAAGGGGTTTTTCTAGTTTCATGCCTTAGCCCATCCACGATGTGGCGAAGTTGATTCCACTAAAGGTACCCATGGCCCAGGCAATGATGTAACAATGTGTAGTAGTAAGCCATGGTAGCATCCAAGGGTTCATGTATACCTTGCTTCCAACCTTGGATCTGCTTACGCAAATTGGACACTCTCAAGTACATTTGATACTTTTCGTTGAACAGTTCTAGCATGGTACTCCACCTCCTGATGGATTCCGGCTCTAAGGACTGGTACCAGCTCTCTGCTTCTTTGGTGAGTGTCCTTGGGAACAACTTAAGTTTTTTCCACTCATTTTCTATATTCTGCAAGGCGCAGGCATCATGAAATTCTTGTAAATGATTTTGCAAATCAGCATTGTATACCCCTTCAAATCGTGGGATATTGTTTATGTCTAATTGTTTGATCCGACTATCTTTTAAATACCTTGTGGGAATCCTAACTGCCTCCGTTATGTCAAGCATACTTTGGGTTGCAAGTAGGGGCTCATCATGATCTTCTCTTTCATGACACCTGTGATGTCTGTGTTGTTCCCTACTCTCCCTACGTCCTTGTCGTTGTCCTCTCTCTTGACTTTCCCGTCGAGGTCTTTCGTCCTTTTTACCTTTATCCTCACCTTTATATCCATGATGGCTACGCCCAGATGTGGAAGGAGAGGGTGAGTGATGGGATGAATGAGAAGAAGAAGGGGAACCATCATCATGACGATGTTTCTTGCCTCCTCTTCGGCTGCTAAAGCCCTGATCGTGGTGATGATCTAAGTGCTCATCCTTAGCATGAGTGGTTGTTCCCTCTATGAACAGTTGGTGTTCACGGGCATCAGAACTAGGGATATGTATCGTTGATCGTAGGTTCTGATACCCAACCTCCTCACCATCGTTAGGAGGGGGGACATCATTTGTTAAAGAACCCATGATAAGGGGTTCCTCATCTTCTATTTCACTAAGGATGTGTGAGACCTTGCCCTTCAACAGTGCATGTTGACTCTCCTGCCTTAAGTCTCTCATACGTTGGGCATCTATGGAATAATATTCCCTCATGTCAAAATCTTTCACAACGTATTCAGCATATAATTTAGTCATGCCTATCTGTGCCAAGGCATGGAAAAGCATGCGAGACATTGATCGGTCTGGGGGTAACACAATGTTACCTTGCAAATCTCTCCATCGCAGCTATTCATCTTGATGGAGAATAAACGTAAAATTAGCGATATACTCATCAGGATGAGTATATGTCATCTTATATTGTTTTGGACTTGGCTGATTTTGGTTATGTGTTTTATGTTGCCAACTGTCTCGTGTATGGTCCTTAGGTGGTGAGTTGCTCTTATGAGAAGAAAGCATTTTTATCGGTGTGCTAATTCATCGTNATTCGTTATCTTCCCAGACTTGTAGTTGTCACGGTGTATGGTTAAANCTTATGTTCTATATGGCGCACAAACACTTAGTCCCTGGCAATGACACCAATGATGAGTGGCAAGGTACCCCTACACTCAACCATACAAAATGAGCGTAGCATGCGCGATCCAGTCGAACTCCATAGACTAAATGCCTACATGCCCCATGGAACACTTGGGGTTAATCATTCGTTATCTTCCCAGACTTGTAGTTGTCACGGTGTATGGTTAAATAAGTCAGAGGTATATGATTTTTATAGTCTTTTATGTGTTTTTCTCCTATGCTAAAGAGTGAAGGGTTGAGAAAGCTAACTAACTCTAACTAAGTACTAATTCTAAATTAACTAGTGTCAGCATCTATTCCCACTTACAGTACACACCCTGAACTATGCAACTGTGGCTACCAAATGCTAATCGTTACTGGGATCACCACACGTAACGCACGTGCTCGAAGTGGTTGTACTAAGGCACTTAACTAACCTAAACGTAATGAGCAGCCAATTCCTTGACTAGCCTTACACATCCTTAGATGCTCGTAATCAAGCCGTACTCATTCCACATTCTAGGAGATAAGGATAAGAGAATATAATCACGATGAGCAGCTGATTCCTTGATTAGCCATACACATTCGTCAATGCTCGTAATCAAGTCGTACTCATGCCACGCTAATGCAGGTTATAAATAACATGTAAGAAATAACAGGTAATAAAATCCTATTCCATGCATTGCAAGGTTTATCCACAAATCTCGTCTTTATTACTGTACACAACTTACGTTCAGGTACAAAGCTACTCAAAAAAAGATCCGTTCACTTGGGGACTCCTACTGCGGGCACATGGAAAATATTCTATCTCTGTAGTGATCAATCTGCCAGAGTTTCTCTACTTCTAGCCTCGAATTGGAAATAAGGGGAGTGCCACCTCTTATTTATAGATTTGGTGGCGGACCGCAATATCGTGTACGTGACATCGCAGGGGACAACGCAATATCGTGGCTTGTGCATATCGCGTCTCATCACCATCCTTTCCTAAAAGGTTGTAAGAAGATTTTTCAATTAAGACACATACAGGAAAAATGTTTAATAAATTATATTTACATGTTCCATTAGAGCAAGCTATCATGGATACACCTCTTTATGCTAAATACTTGAGAGAATTATGCACAAAAAGGGGGGAAAGAACAAATTCCTAGACAAGTATACTTGGCTGGAAACTTGTCTCAACTCATAGAAAGTCAAGAAATTCCTAAATACCAAGATCTAGGGGTTCCAACAATCCCAATAAGAATTAATGGAAAGAACATTAAAAATTCCATATTGGATCTAGATGCTAGTATCACTATTATGCCACTTGAAATAACTAAGCTATTGGAAAGATATAAAAAAAAAGTAAATATGTCACTATCTTTAGTAGATGGCTCAAGTGTTAAACCTAAAGGAGTGATAAAATATTTAATTATAGAGGCTAACAAAGGAAAATATCCTATTGATTTTTTTGTGTTGAAGGTCCAAGATCCAAATTGTTTCCCCATCATCCTAGGTAGACCCTGGTTAGCAATAGTCGATGTAATAATTCATTGTAGATTAGGGCAAATTCAATTAACTTTTACCAATCTTACCTTTATGATTAACATATTCAATATTGAAAAAGAAGATTACTTGAACTGAGATATTAAAGAAGCTAGTATGCTCTACACCATACCCACATCAGCCATGGCTCAAGATAGCAAAACATTGGTACTAAATAATTTTTAAGAAAGACCTTTAGACCCTTCTACAAAAGAGAAACAAGATCTTTTAGACAAAATTTTAGATCAAGGAGTATTAGAGACATAATTAAACTACCAATTAATGATTCTTTGGAACTTTGTGAATTGCCTAGCAATATTAAGTATATTTTCCTTAATAAAAATAAATCCTTAATATTAAATTTTCAACTTTCCAGTGAACAAGAAATAAGATTAATGGAAGTTTTAAAAAGAAAATCTAAGGCATTTGCATGGAGTTACAAAGACCTCCATCAAGGAATTTCACCCAACATATGTCAACACCACATCTATCTAGAAGATAATGTTAGACCAATTAAAATTCCCCCTAGATGAATTAATCCAAATTTAAATCAAATCATTAAAGATGAAATCTATAAAATTTGAAAAGAAGGAATTATTTATCCAATAGCTAATAGAAAATGAGTAAGTCCTATCATGGAAATACATAAAAAGAAAAGAAAATGGTGAGTTTGTGTAGATTATAGAAAACTTAATCAAAACATCGAGGATCATTTTCCTCTTCCTTATATAGACCAACTTCTAGAAATACTATAAGGACATGGATATTATTGCTTTTTGGATGGGTTTAGTGGTTACAATCAAGTAGTTATTGCACCAAAATATTAGCATAAAATAACCTTTACATGTCCATATGGAACCTTTACTTATAAATGAATGCCTTCCAATCTTTGTAATACACTTGTTACCTTCCAAAGAGCTATGATATCATTCTTTTCCAATATGCTAGATGCATATGTAGAAGTATTTATGGATGATTTTTTGGTATATGCAAATACTTATCAACAAACATTAGATCACTTTGAATGTGTCTTGGATAGCCAGGAAGAGAGTTATTTAATGGTAACAAGTGGTGTAGTTTTAGGACATGTACTTCCTATGGAAGAAATTAAAATGGATGAGAAAAAAGTAAAAGTAATCTCTATACTTCTAGCCCCAACAAACTTTAAAACACTTCTATCCTTATTAGGTTATGCTAGATATTATAGATAGTTCATTAAAGACTTTTCAAAAATAGACAAGCCTCTTTACATGCTCTTAGAAAAAGATGTTTCCTTTATATGGACTAATGACTTCCAAGAAGCCTTCTTTGAACTACAAGAAATAGTAATCACTACTCCAATACTTAATGCACCTAATTGGATCTTGACTTTTGAGTTGATGTGCAATGCTAGTAACACAGCTATAGGGGCAGTTTTGAAATGATACATAGATAATAAACCAAAGGTGATTTATAATGTCTCTAAAAGTTTAGATCAAGTCCAAGTTAACTATACAACTACTAAAAAATAACTCCTGGCTATTGTGTATTCTTCGGATAAATTTAGGCATTATTTAATAGGATACTAAATAAGAGTTTAGATTGATCATTCTACCATAAAATTCCTAGCAAATAAAATTATAAAAAATTCTAGGATCATGAGGTGGTGCCTTTTACTCCAAGAGTTTGATCTTGATATTCTAAATAAGAAGGGTACAGAAACTATTGTGGAAAACAACCTTTGTAGAATCAAAATAAGGAGGAAAATAGAACAAGAGAAGTGTTTAATGAAAAATTCCCTAATGAATAACTCTTTTTAATAAAGAAAGACCATTGATTTGTAGACATAGCAAACTATTTAGCAAAAATGAAAACACCAACTCACTTGAGTAAGGAGGAGAATAAGTCTTTTCTATGAGGCATTTTGAAGTATATTTGTAATGAACCATATCATTATCAAATATGTAAGGACAATGTGGCAAGAAGATTTGTGATAGAATAAGAGCAACAAGAAATCCTACATATGTATCACAATGACCTTGGAGGTGGACATTTTAATAGTTGTTAAACTGCTATAAAAATATTACAAAGTGAGTTTCATTGACCCACTATATTTAAAGATGCTTATATATATATGTCCAAGGATGTGACAAGTGTCAACGTTTAGGAGTAATGAAAAAACAATAAGAGATGTCACTTAATCCCATTTTAATAACATAACATTTCAATGTATGGGGCATAGAATATTTTGAACCATTTCCACCTTCATGGATGTCACTATATCTTAGTATGTATCAATTATGTTACTAAATCAATGAAGGCTAAAGCTATCCCAACAAATGATGTTGAAGTGGTTGTTGATTTTCTAAATGAACATATTCTAACATGATTTAAAGCTCCACAAGTAATCATTGGTGATCAAGAAACTCATTTTGTAAATAAAATAATGGAGAAATTCCTTAGGTATTGTAAAATCCAACATAAGATAGCCATTTCCTACCATCCCCAAACAAATGATTAAGTAAAAAATACAAATGGTATCATTCTAAAGATCTTAACAAAAGCCATCCCTACTAACAAGAAATATTTATCTAAAAAATTACAAGATACACATTGGACTTATAGCATTATGTATAAACCAAATTTAGGATATTCACCTTATCAATTGGTTTACGGAAAATAATGTTTATTACCTATTGAAATAAAATACCAATCCTTAAGATTAGCACAACAATTAAATTTTGATAAAGAAACCAACCAAGACTTTAAAATGACTCAATTACGTGAACTTGACAAAGTACATATGCATGCACTTGATAAAAAAAGAATAATTAAGAAACAAATAAAGTGTATGCATGATAAAAACATACTTAAGCAACATTTCTCAAAAGGTGATAAAGTCTTATAGTATAATATAAGACTATAGAAATTTCTAGAAAAACTAACTTGATGGAAAGGTCCATACCTAGTGTTATGATTCCATAATAATGGAAGTGTCCTAATTGCACCCATAGAAGACCTATCTACTATGTTTCTAGTTAGTGGATAGAGACTTAAGCATTATCATCAACATCAAATTGAGGAACCAAGAGAGGATGAGTTAGTAGAATTAAATAATCCTAACTATTCTAGGAAATAACCATGTGATAATAATGTTCAAGTGGATATTAAGGCTATGGAGAGTAGCTTAAAGCAAATACCTTATTCAATATTATAATAATAAAAAAATCTTAACAATCTATAGCTTTTACCTTGAAAAATGTACAGGGAAATAGGAAATTCTATTATTAGTTGGGACTATAAAGAATTCATTAGCATCATGTCTAGAGTGCAAAGCAGAAGGAAAACTCCCCCTAAATCCAAAATCCAACTAAGGGTGACCCTTAGATACTAAATACATAAATTATATATAATAAAATTTACTTTTTTCTTTTCAAATAATATTCCTTAGGTATAGGTTCCATGAGTCATGGGGTGAAGTTGGTAAGTTTAGTTTAATGCTTATTAGTGTATGGTTTTATTAATTACCTACTTGGATACGTCAATAAGGTGAAAATGGTGTGTTATATTGGGTCCAAAATCTAAGGTTTAAAGGCATTTGAAATGTAATCAATGCCCATGTGAGTAGCCCATTCAAATAAAAAATACAAAATGAATTTGACTTCCACAAGAACCTCATGATTGAAGAAGGTTGAATATAGTTATTTTGAGAGAGAGAGAGAGAGAGAGATGGCCCCACAAGAACCTTTAATCATGAGTAGATCCACACTACTACAAGAATCTTACAATTGGGGTGATACTCAATAGCTCATAATTTAAAGCATTCCACATGAACCCCCTTTGTGAGCAAAGTACATATGGGTGAAGCAATGATCCTTAAATATAATTTTATATGCCACCATCTTTGAGCTGGGATATAATACTATACAATATAGGTTGACTTACCTAAGGATGTATTTTAACATCTACCATCATTTTTACCCATTTACCTTCCTCAACTTATTTAGTTTCTTGGATTGTGCTAGTTATACATCAAGGACTGTTGTTTATCAACCTTTTATTTTCTATATTAATTAAGTTATTTTTCATTTCTATTTCACTTTTCCATCTTGATCTATATTTCCCCACTTTTCTTTCAAGCTACCACCTATTATCTTCATAGGTACTTGATGAGCCACGATATTGCGTATGCAATATCGCATCCACGATATCACGTCGTCCCCTACGATATTGCGTACACGATATTGCAGCCTATCTTCATGCCTATAAATAAGAGGTAACTTTCCCTTGTTTTTCCATCTAGATCTAGACCCTTAGCTAAACTATAGCAGTTTTACCATTCCAGAGTTAGAATAATTTCCATGTGCCCGTAGTAGGAGTCTTAAAGTAAACAGATCTTTATTCGAGCAAATTGTACCTGAGCACACATTTGTGTACGATAATAAAGATGAACTTTTTGATAAACCTTGTAGCATATGTACTAAGCTAAATATGATTTAATTACTATCAAATGTTTAAATTCTTTCTTAGATAATTAATCTCTCTTAACCCTTAACTCTTCTAGTTAAGTGCATTCAGTACAACCGCTTCAAGCACGTGTGTAATGCTTGGTAACCCAGTAACGAATAACATTTGGTAATCCCAGTAGCGTTACACTAGTTTAGGGTGTGTACAGTAAGTGGGAATAGATACTGGTGCTAGGATGATTAGAACTTAGTTAATGAAAGTTAGTTATTTAGTCTCTTCACCTTTTCCCTCTTAGCATAGGCGTTAAAAAGATAAAAGACATATGCTGGTTCTGACCTTCAACCTACTACTAGTTCTGACCTTCAACCTACTACTGGTTCTGACAACCATACAAAGAGAAGACCTTTCTTCAAAACCAACAATCCAAACAAGCTCTCACAACCACAAGTGGTTGAGCCTCTAAACGCCTCTCCATCAAATAAGGCTTCGGAGCTCTCTTCAAACCAAAAACAAAGCTCCACGCACACGGTTATGTTAACACATACCATCACTGACTAGATCAAGGAGGTCCACCTTCCCAAGAAATCCTTTGATCCTAGAAGTCCCTTAATCTACCTCCAAGTCACTGGGAATGAACCACATAAAGCTCTTCTTGACTCAGGTTCCGAAGTCAACTTAATATCACAAGAGATGTATAAAGCTTAAAACCTACCTCCACTAAAGAAGAGCAATACTCACTTAGAGCTGGCTGACCAGTCCATCACCATTCCTTTAGGATTGGTGGAGGACATCGTTACCACTATGTGTGGTTGGGCATACCTAGCTGATTTCCTAGTGATACAAGTCAACAATGACAAAGGGGACTTCCTAATAATAATGGGAAGGACATGGCTTAGTACCATAAATGCATACCTAGGAATCCATGATCTTTCCCTGAAAATATCTAAGGAAAACACTTATGGAAAGATCGAGAAGAAGAAGGTTCCATGCATCACATACAGTGATACAGAGGGTGATAGCGTACAGGAATGTTCAGCATTTCCTGCATGCAACCAGTGTGCCTAGAAAGTTAACATACAAAAATGCCTATATGTAGCAACCACACAACAAGAAAACACCTAGTGGTTGATAGCTAATCAAGAGAGCAACTCACCAACATGCATGGAACTAACCAGGGAAACAACTTGTGCCTACATCGAAAGCATAGATACACTGAAGCAAGAGTGTCACCAACTTCCAACACTTAACTTGAAACCATCAATTAGGGAAAGTTGGAAATCTCCAAGAACTTCAAACAAATGCTCTGATAAGATAATGTTAGTTAGTGTGCGACAGACCAACCCTTATCATAAATCTACAATGATCAATGCACATTACACCTCTGAGAGTGGGCGACCTTACTCGTTGTTTCGGATCTTTCCCTTCCAACTCAGTCATGGGGGAGATGGCCACCTATGCTGATCAATCAAGGCCCTCAGTTCTTTTTAAGGTTTTGTTTTACACAATTTTTTTTACAAATTTCTTTAACTTTTTCTTCTTCTTTTTTTACAACATCATTCGTACTTTTTCTTTTATTTGTGTGGGTGTGTGTGTTTCTCCATTTTGTTAAGTTTGTCACCAAATAAGTGCTCCTGATGATGGTATGAACTATATTCTATTGGTTGCTAATGTTTGGTTTTTACCTTTGAGATATGATGTTGATACTAAGGTATGGTTCTTTTGATATAATAGGCAATGAATTCACATTATCCATGCATCCATAAATTTCTATGGTCTCTCTCTTAGCTTGGAACTATACAGTTCCTTTCTTCAAAATAAATAATAAGAACTATCAATGAATCGGTGACTGGGTATTTATCAAACTAAGGAAGGACTCAAGGATTAAAAAGGGTGTGACTTCAAGGGGATTTGATGCATTTGTGTTGGCCATTCTCTTGGGTGCTTGGATGTTTTCTTCTTGAGTTTTCTTACCATTCCGATGTTACCACATTATTGGGAAGCTAAGCAAATAAAAATAACAATTCTTTGCATGGTGTGGTTCTCACACAAAAACAAAAACAAAAGAACAAAAAAATGGTGGGAATTGAAAGCACATTCCTTAGACAAAATAATCACTTAGGCTACAAGCATTGGTTATGGAACTAAAATAAACATGTTCCCTCTAACTAAGGTCCTTCTCGCTTCCTACTTTCTCCTCTTTCGTTTTATCGAAATGGTGGTGACTCTGTGGTGAAGGCATTCTTGTTACTTTGGATGGATGGATTAGCCGAATGTATTAATGCGAAGTCACTAGATGTGGATTGTTTGAGGCTAGAGTTGGAATGAGAACTCTCAAGTCCCATTAACCATTAATACACACGAGGTTGTACATCACCTCATTCTTGAGACTTCATTCCATCCTCTTCTTTCCATCCTTCTTCCTCCATTTTTCACCTCATTACCGGTTGTATCAGTAGTCCATCTTTTGGTGGATGCACTGTTTTCTTTTTGGTAAACTCTTGTGGGTAAAAATTTAACTCTTGCTTCCAAATGACATTTCTAGAGCCTACGGACTCTTTGAATGTAGGATTGTCAAGGCATTAAGGGCATGAGCCTACTTTGGGGAGGACCCACTGGCATTCCTATTTGGTGCATCCATTAATTTCTTTCCCTTAAACAGTTTTGCAATCAACATTTATTTGTTCATTACCATCCCTGACATCCATTTCATCAGTGTTACAGTTGTCTATTTTTCTCCATCTTTCTTATTCCTTATCTTTTTCCATTCTCTCACTACTGGAGGTTTGCAATTAGTCATGGGGGTCCTAGTCCAATTTTTTTGATTTTCTCCTAACCCCTACACCTTGGGTAGTCACCATTATTATATCTCCAAAATCCACATCATCCATATCACAACTCAACCAATGGACCTTACACTGAGGCAAGGTATAAACTGCATTGTGATTCATTTATCCTTGTTAATATAAGACTATGTTGTGTGTGCATATGGCAATCATATAACCACGGATTGGATCTGGAGGGAACACTTGAGATGGATTAGTGTTGAAGCAGTTATGCAAAGAACAAGATTTATGGGGTGCTTACAGATGAATAACAAAAGGCGCAATCTTGGCATTGGCAGCAACAAACTTCTTTTTCTTTCTTTCTCTCTCTCTCTCTTAATTGTCAAATAAGGGTAGATGTCAAATGTGTGTAGTGCTCACTCTTGTTGTTATGAACACTAATTTTCTCATGTATTGTAATGATGATCCGTTCACATGTCACCCTAATTACCATTAGTATCATTCAAGTCAATAATCTCATACCTTCCCAATATTTTGTAAGGAACTTGAGGATGAGTTTTTATTCAGTCATGGGGGTATGATGAGCTGTGATATCACGTCGTCCCCTGCGATATCGCTTACGCAATCTCGTGGCCTACTATCATTCCTATAAATAATAGGCAGCTTTCCCTTATTTTCCCATCTAGATCTAGACCCTTAGCCAAACTATAGCAGTTTTACCATTCTAGAGTTAGAATAATTTCCATGTGCCTACAGTAGGAGTCTTAAAGTGAATGGATCTTTATTTGAGAAAATTGTACCTAAGCACACATTTGTGTATGGCAATAAAGATGAACTTTCTGATAAACCTTGCAGCATATGGACTAAGCTAAATAGGATTTAATTACTGTTAAATGTTTAAATTCTTTCTTATATAATTAATCTCTCTCAACCCTTAACTCTCCTAGTTAAGTGCATTCAGTACGACTGCATCAAGCACGTGTGTAACACTTGGTAACCCAAGAACGAATAGCATTTGGTAATCCTAGTAGCATTATGCTAGTTCATGGTGTGTACGGTAAGTGGGAATGGATACCGGTGCTAGGATGATTAGAACTTAGTTAATGAAAGTTAGTTATTTAGTCTCTTCACCTTTCCCCTCTTGGCATAGGTGTTAAAAAGATAAAAGACATAAAAATCATATACCTCAAACTTACTTAACCATACAACCGTGACAATACAAGTAATTTTGGGAAGATAGTGATTGATTAACCTTAAGTGTTCCATTAGGATGCGTAAGCACTTAGTCCTTGGAGATCAACCAGATCACGTGTGAAACGCTTTTATTCATATGGTTGAGTGTAGGGGTACCTCGCCACTCATCAATACTTCTAACTCTTTAATCAGTCAATTGTTTCCCAATATGTCTTCCATAAGAGTCAGTGGTTGAGATCCCTACTATGACAAAGCATTATGGATACTAATGATTGAAAGATCAAAGTTTACTAGTGTCTCAAATTTAGGGGAGAATATATAAAATCCATTGCATTTTTTCTTTTATTCTATTCTCCTAGCTTATCTTCAGTATAATCCCTAATATTAATCATTCAATTAATTAACCTAGGCTAGGTACATAACCTAGATTAGTAGGGTAAGCAACTTTAAATTGGGTAGAATAGTAGGGTATAACCAACATGGAAGCTAATCTAAGAGCAAGTTAGGGAATGAGTTTTTTGAAAGAAATGCATCTTAGATTCTTAGAACTTAGGAAAGGTAGAAACCTTGAGATTATAACTCATCCTTTTAACAAACAAATAAAACCTTATCAGGAGATGTTTTAAGCCCAAATAATTATAGAAAGGGCCTCCCTAACTAAGTTATATATGAACGTCTACCTTAACAATATGATTTAATAATAAGAAGTGAAAATAAGAAAATAATTTTTATTATAGCTAATAAAAT
This sequence comes from Gnetum montanum, assembly GCA_015680685.1. Lineage (NCBI taxonomy): Eukaryota > Viridiplantae > Streptophyta > Gnetopsida > Gnetales > Gnetaceae > Gnetum > Gnetum montanum. Next base: position 1,418,168 of record MNCI01000520.1, on the reverse strand, counting down.
TACTTTCTTTTATTTCAATCAGATCGATTTATACCAAAGGGTGTGATAACATGCAATTAATAAAATTATTTTATTGAGAGACATCATAGAATTGATTTCCTTGGAAGAACTATAAGAGAAGAAATTCTTAATATTTAATGATATCAATAGACATTGTGTTATCGATGTCTTGTTAAAAAAGGAATTGAAGTATATCGAGTCATGTGATTCCAATAAATAGAGGTAAAATTTACATTTATGATATAAATGAATATATCAATATCATTGATTCAAGTCAATATTTTATTATACAGTGATATCAATCCACATTGGTCATATCAATGTGGATCAATACAAAAAAAATGTCTTTTCCAAAACTTTCACATTTGAACAATGCAACCGTGATGAACTTTGATAAGTTAATATATAGTGATATTGATTCATCTCAACCATATTGATATAGATTGATAAATAAATATTTTTTCCAAAAATTTCACATCTAAACAACATGATCACGATGAACTTTGATATGTTGAGAGTCTTAAGAACAATTATAATGATTTTAGTCATAGTCATGATGTAGTTCAACGTAATGAAGATCAAACAACATCAATTCTTCAATGAAGATCGATATGATGAAAAAGTTAAAAAAATAAAAGGTAATAGAAAGGTGGTGGCCTTATAATATAAATCCACAACCTGCAGGGATAGATCTTATCCCTACAAAACCTTCTTCCAACCTTTGCATGTCTTTTTCTCTTGATTAGGGTCACTTCTCCATCACTCCATTGTCTTCTTTGCACCTTTTGATCCTTCAACAACCCTAGTTAGATAAGCAAGGGCTCATACCATGCCAAGCATCACTAATTGAGCTAAAAATTACCCCCACAAGTTATTTCTTTTATACTCCTATATGACTAGTGTTCAACTCACCGCTCTCTCTGCTTACCTTGCTTCTAGATTACAACAAAGAAATTAGAGATCCCACCACCTCAATGCCACATTTCTAGACATCAATTAAGAAATATCTCTCCAAGTTAGAGGTTATTTCGATATATTTTTTGATTTGGATAATGACATTTTTTCTCTTCTAGTAAATATCATGTGCAAGGAGGGTATAAGTGACTGAATCCTTCACGACTGTGCAAGCTTAGGTAAGAATGAGCCTTGGTGAGGAGATTGAGAATAATTTTTTCATGTTAAATTTTCTTCTTATGTTATAGGTGTCTATGGCTAAGAGACTCAAAATGTTTTTTTACCATTATGAGGTAGATTATACAAAGTGATTTGACCACACCAATGCCACAATACAATAATAGATTAAGGCCATGGGATGTGGGTAGTTTATTAGACCCCCCATTGACTAGTTCTACCATGAGAAAGTCTTGGAGTTTTACAAGAACTTAAAGCCTCATATCACCAAGGCACATCCTCCTAAACATTACCTGGTTTCCTCTATGAGGAAAACTAGGGTGAAGATCACTACAATCAAACTTCAAGAGTGGTTTGGCCTTCTAGCTAGGGGGAGGACATCTTCAAGCTCAAAGCCAAAACAAAAGAAAAATATCATCTCTTCCATCAATTCATTAGAGAATTGGACTCTACTAAGATGTAGACCCACAGGCTCCACTTCTTGAACCTACACCTCGAGCATTGTGTGGTGGCCAAGATGATCATTAAAAATGTCTTATTATCCATACACACCACCTACATCCTAAGTCAAACTCTCCAAGTTATGAAGGCTTTGAAGTTTGATGAAGAGGAAAATTTTGTATACCTACCAATCAAGTACAATGTGTATTACTATAATAATGATGCACTTAAAATTTATTTTCCTTTTCCTATTTCATTGATTTTGAGGAAGCTGGGAATGCCAAAACCCCAAATGGACATCAAGATGCATCTTACTATTCTAAAAAAGAACACTTCGTCTAATCCCTCAAAATCTACACCAAGGTTAGCTCCTTAGTTAAGGAATCTAAGAACCTAGGCTCCTCATTAGCACCTAAGGATAGTGAACTTTAGAAATTCTAGGAAGAGATGCAAGCTCAATTACAAGAAGTGAAGTCTACATAGCACAAGATTCTAACAGTTTTGAAGAAGGTGAACTCCACTCTCTCAACCATGGACAGGAGGATATTGAACATCAAGTAGAATCTTCACCCTCAAATCAAAGATGATGATGAGAGGGATTCAACCCTCTCACTTCAAGGAGCACATGGCATGAGAATGAGGATTAGAGGCTTGATCCTACTAAAAATTTAATTTCATTTTTGTTATTTGTATGGGCAATTGAGTCATTTTGTGGTTGAAACATGTTTTATCTTTCTAGGTTATGTAATTTCTTTTTCAAACTTGAACTATGAAATTTCTAAATCTTTAATGTTTAAAGTTCATGGATAATTTGATTGTTATTACCATTTAAAGAAAAAGCTTGTTTTTATTACAAGTATTATTTATTTCAATTTTTTACTAGTAAAGCTTGGCCATTGTGTTATGGGAAATAAAGTTTCTATTAATACATATAGACATGTTGATATAGAATGGATCTCTCTTTACTTTAATATTACCACCTTTGTTGACTAGGCACTGGCTAAAGGCTCGTAGGGGGCTATGTTGGACCCCCAAATGCTTGAGTTTTCATGTTAAAACTTGTTTAATTTTTATTTTTTATTTTTTTAATATATCAAAGTGCATCAATTTCTTAGATGCAAAGGGATAAGGACTAATTGCTTTGTTGAGTCTATGTTATTGCAAGATATTGTAGGATCAACAAATATCAATAAGGATATTGACTGGGAATGAGAATTTCAATATATTCTAAAGAATAACTATATCAATCCACATTGCCCAATCAATTGAGATCAACCTAAATCATATTTATTTCTACACCATTCATGATGAAGATTAATATCATTAGACAAAACAAAGTTGCACCTCATCATGAAATGGAGATATTGATCTACACCACAAGAGTGACATGAATTGGCCATTGAAGGACATAGCTAGGACAATATAATTCAATACCATCATAGCATTGTATCAATCCTTATCAATTCCCTTGATGAATATCGATATAAATTTTTTATGACTTTTTCCTAATTAGAAATGGAAGATCACTGCACCTAATAAGGGGAGTCTATACCTAGGAGAATCCACATCAATTTGAAACCTAATTTTTAATTTTCCTTGAACAATTATTAAAGTGAAGATCCATTAAGCCTTATAGTAACTAATGTCTATTAGATTCCATTGGTGAGTTATTGAGGTTGCTACACCATGGTAACAATGAGACAGAATCATAAATTGGGTGATACCTCCCTTGTGATCTTCACAATCCATGTTTGTACTTTATGATTTCAATGTGATTTAAGTATTAATTCTCACTCTTAAGCTTAAGATTAGAAGTTAAGGTGATGATTTATGATTTTACAGTGGAGTAATAGTCCTAAATGTGGGATTTGATTGGATTTAACCCTAATTCTTTTATGTCTTGATGATTTCTTTGGCTTTGGACCATTCCTCCATGAATATGATTGATGCGTTAGTTACAGACAAGGTAACACTTCTACAACAAGAGTAATCTAGCCCTAGAAATTTGGCTGGCTCGTCAAAGATCTTTTTAAATCTCACCAAAATTAGCATCATCTATATACAAAGAAGTAAAACCCTTAAGTTCCTTTATTTGTATATATGAATGATTCATCACATGAATCCTAGAAAGGGCATATGCTACCACATTACTTTCCAAATTTCTATGCTTGAACACAAAGTGAAACTCTTAGAGTTGCTCTATCCATTTCATATGTTTCACACTTCTTTTATGAATTCAATAATTACAAGGCCTTGTAATCAATTAAAATTAAAAATTCACTTTCCAACAAGTAATGTCTCGAATGTGTAATAGCTTGGAGTATACCATAAAATTTCTTTTCATAAATACTATACTTTTTCCTTAATTCATTTAGCTTCCCTAAGAAAAATACAATGGGCTTACATTATTAAGATGAAACACCCTCAACTATAAGTCTACTTGCATCCACCTCCACTTCAAAAATATTGGCAAAATTTGGAATGCTAAGCACATGAGCACTATAAATGTTTTTCCTTCAAGGCTTGACATGATTTCTCTTGTTCATCACCCCACACAAAATATATAGTTTTCTTCAAATAAGAAAGTATTGGACATGAAATAGAACTAAAATTTCTAATAATTATTTTATAAAAACCAATAAACCCAAAGAAAGATCTCATCTCTCCAACATTCATTGGTGAAGTTCAACCTCTAATTTCCTTGATCTTACTAGGCTTAATCTTCACTTGGTTTTTGGAGATAATATTACCCAAATACATAATCTTCCTTTTAAAGAAGTTACATTTCTTCATTTTTATTACCAATTAAGCCTATGTAATTTTAAGAACACCTTCCTAAGATGTTATACATGCTCACCCTCATTGGAACTATAAACAAAGATATCATCTAAAAATACAATACAATATTTACTTATTAACCCTCTCAATGCATCATGCATTAATCTCTTAAAAGTATCAAGAGCATTTCTTAGCCCAAATGCCATAACTAACCACTCATACATCTCATCTAGAGTTTTGAAAGTAGTTTTCCACTCCTCCCCAAGTCTAATCCTTAGTTTAATAATAATCACTCTTCAAATCAATCTTGGAAAAGACTTCAATATTATCAAGAATATCAAGAATGTCATCCATCCTAGAAATAACAAAACAATACTTGATAATGATCCTATTAGCAATCTTATAACCAATGCACATTTTCATCTCATCAATGTCTTTATTAGAACTAACACTAACGGTACTATACATGGGAATATTGACTCCTTAATGAAACTATTTGAGAGAAATTCACTAACCTACTTTTAAAGCTTCTACCTCTGATGTGTAGTCATTTGGTAAGCTCTCGCATTTTTTATGGTTGCCTTGGTATGAAGTCAATTTAATTTTGAATAGACCTTATAGGAGGAAGTCGTTGTAATGTACCCTTGAATATATCAACAAATTCTTCTATCAAAGGTTGCATCACTACTAAAAGTTCATTTTCTTACTCATTCTCATGTGTTACTGATGAGTGGCAAGGTACCCCTACACTCAACCATACGAAACGAGCGTCGCATGCGCGATCCGGTTGAACTCCGCAGATGGACTAGTTGTGGTATCTAGATAGTTATCCTTAGGTCGCAGTTCGTTGTCTTCCCATCTAGACTAGTTTTGCATATGTCACGTATGGTTTAGTCTAGATGAGGTGTATGATGTGTCCTAATTCTATTGCTACTCATGAAGGCAGTGGAAAATAATACTAACTAATCTAAGCTAAGAGGAAAAGGGTAAGAAAATCTAATCTAGCCTAAGTGCGACGAGCAACCGATTCCTTGATCAACCGTACACATCTTGGACTTCGTGCACGACTGCCACTGGGACTACCAAGCATAGGCCTAGGTACGCCACTGGGATTACCAAGCGCA
>MNCI01000520.1:1359888-1404837 GCA_015680685.1 Gnetum montanum | reverse complement strand
TGTCCAAGTACGGCACACTCGAATAAAGACACCGTACAATCACATTCACCACACTGCGGGCAGACACGGGAAAATTCTAACTCTGGAGGGATCAAACTGCCAGAGCTTCGCTACACTAAAACTGGGATGTCAAACAAGGGAGAGCCGCCTCTTATTTATAGACATGGCGGCTAACTGCGATATCGCGTACGCGATATCACAGCCGACGCAGACCGCGTCTCATCAGTTACAATTGTTAATATAATGATAAAACCATGTCCACCTTGTTCATGACCTTGAACATATTCTTGCTTACTGAACAAAATCAAAGATGCATTAGTAGAAGCATTTTTCTTAAACTACTATAAAGACATGAGAATCAACTTATGAATGTCATTTATCCTATAAACAAACTATATACTTTTATCCCCATCAAAGGGAGGCTTATTTTCAAAGTTCTAAGATTTACCAAGAATTACATCAACATAATTAATTGGAAGAATATCACAAGATATCTTGTAATGATAGGAACCAAATATAAAAGACAAAATACATCTATCTTGTATGTTTTGATAATGATCCTTGGAAAGTCGATGAATTGTATAAGGCCTTAGATAAGGAAATTTGGATAAATCTAATCTTTGGAAAATCTTAGTTGAGATCACATTTTCTTAAGCTTTACCAAAAAAGTGAATATGAATCTATTCCCTACTAGATAAACATCTAGCCCAAATAGTAAAAAGCATTTTCCTAGTAGGATCCTCAACATTGACATTTCCCATGAAAGTACAAGAATTAACTTAAGTGTTATCTTTAATCACAAGTGCATTAGAGTTACCTTGACTTATATAGGATGAATAATCCTTTTCTATGGTTTGAAGTTGCTTAACATTGGATGCTTTTAGCTTCTTGCATTCCCATCACTCATGTCCCACCTCTTCATAATTGAAGTATTAGATTTTACTAGAACTTTTTCTCTTAGAAAAATCAGTCATGAAAGACTTGTTGGAATCCTCTTTTGGATTCTCTTATATATCTTCATTGGCATTCTTTTTATTGGATCCATTTTTACCTTTGGAAATTTTGGAATCTTTGCCCTTTGAAAAATTTCTTATCAACTTTGAGAGATAATTTAGATGTCTCATTTAAATTTTAAGCTTCACAAAATATAAGCTCTTACTAATACTCTCTCTTAAGATTAGCTATCAAATTTGGGGCTTGTTCATACTTAGACCATTGCACCTTTACTTGATGGAATACCTTACAAAATTTCATGTAGTATTCTTTGACATGTGTATCTTCTTATTTCAAATATTTGAACTTTTTTATTGCTTCTTGATGAGTGGCGAGGTACCCCTACACTCAACCATACGAATACGAGCATTACACGCATGATCCGGTCGAATTCCGCAGAATAAGTGCCTACACGCCTCATGGAACAATTAAGGTTAATCGTTCATTGTCTTCCCAGACTTACTTGTATTTGTCATGGTTGTATGGTTAAGTAAGTCTGAGGTATGTGATTTTTATATATTTTTTCTTTTATCGCCTATGCTAATGAGGGAAAGGATGAAAATACTAATTAACTAATTTTAACTAACTAACTAAGCCTTAATTAACCTAGAATCAGTATCTGTTCCCACTTGCCATTCACACCCTGAGCCAATGCAACCTTCTGGGATTACCAAACACTATCNTTCACACCCTGAGCCAATGCAACCTTCTGGGATTACCAAACACTATCCGTTACTGGGATTACCAAGCATAACGCACATGCTCGAAGCGGTCGTATTAAATGCACTTAACTATGAGAGAAGGGTTGAGAGAGATGTAATTAACTAATAAAGCATTTAAATGATGAACAATAAATAATGGTAATTAAAGTCCTATTTAGCCTATTCCATGCACTTCAAGGTTTATCCAATAGTTCATCTTTATTGCCGTACACAAACTTGTGCTCAGGTACAATATTTGCTCGAATAAAGATCCGTTCACTTTGGAGCTCCTACAATGGGCACATGGAAATTATTCTATCTCTGGAGAGGGAAAACTGCCAGAGTTTCACTAAGGGTCTAGACCTACATTAGAACCAAGGGAGGGTTGCCTCTTATTTATAGATTTGACAGTGTGCTACGATATCACGTACACGATATCCCAGGCAAGATGCAATATCGCGTACAATACATCACGTATGCGATATCGCAGTGAGGATGCGATATCACAGCCCATGCGATATCACGTCCCATCATACCCCCATGACTGAATAAAAACTCATCCTTGAGTTCCTTACAAAATATTGGGAAGGTATGGGATTATTGACTTGAATGGAACTAATGGTGAATGGGACGACATGTGAACGGATCATCATTATAGAACAGGATAAAACTGGTGTTCACGACAACAAGAGTGAACACTTTATACATTTGACATTAGGCCTCATTTGGCAGCTGAGAAAGAGAAAGAAAAGAGAAGAAGTTTACTGCTGCCAATGCCAAGATTACGCCTTTTGTTGTCCATCCATAAGCACGCCATCAATCTCGTTCCTTACATAGCTACTTCAACACCGATCCACTCTAAGTGTTCCCTCCAGATCCAATCTATTGTTGTATGATTTCCATCTGCACACACAACATAGTATTTATATTAGCAAGGGTAAATGAATCACAATGCAGTTGATACCTTGCTTCGGTGAAAGGTCCATTGGCTAAGTTGTGGTATGGCTGATTGCGGATCTGGAGATATAATATTGGTAACTACCGAAGGTGGAGGGGTTAGGAGAAAATTGAAAAAATTGGGTTAGGACCCCCATGACTAAGAGCAAACCTCCGGTAGTAATAGAATGGAGAAAGAAAATGAATAAGAAATATGGATAAAAAGATACAATTGTAACGTCAATGAAATGGATGTCAAGATGAAAACGAACAAAATAAGGTTGATTGCAAAACTTTTTAAGGGAAAGAATTTAACTGATGCACCAAAGGGGAATGCCAGTGGGTCCTCCCCAAAGCAGGCTCATGCCCTTAATGCCCTAACAAACCCACATTCAAAGAGTCTGTAGGCTCTGGGAATGTCATTTGAAACAAGAGTTAAAGTCTTAACCACAAGAATTTACCAAAAAGAAAACAATGTGTCAACCAAAATATACACTAATGATACAACTGGCAATGAGGTGAACAATGGAGGAAGAACAATGGAAAGAGGAGAATGGAATGGAATCTCAAGATCAAGGTGATGTACAACCCCTTGTGTATTTAATGATTAATGTGTCTTGGTAGATCCCATTCCAAGTCTGGCCTCAACAAACCACATCCAGTGACTTCGCATCAATGCATTCGGCCAATCCATCCACTTGAAATAACAAGAATGCATCCCTCAAAGAGCCACCACCATTCTGATGAACGAAAGAGGAGAGAATGGAAAGCGAGAAGGGCCTTAGTTAGAGGGAACATGTTTATTTTAGTTCCATAACCAATGCTTATAGCCCAAATGCTTATTTCTTCTAAGGGTTGTGCTTTGAATTCTCACTATTTTTTTTTTTGAGTTTTTCGTGAGAACCACACCATGTAAAGACTGCTTATTTTGATTTTAATTCACTCAACTTCCTGATAATTGGGTAATGTCGAAACAGTAGGAAAACTCAAGAAGAAAACATCCAAGCACCCAAGAGAATGGCCAACACAAATGCATCAAGTTCCCTTGAAGTCACACCCTTTTCGATCCTTGAGTCCTTCCTTAGTTTGAGAAATGCCCAATCACCAATTCGTTGGAAGTTATTATTATTGAGAAAGGGACTATATAGTTCCAAGCCAAGAGAGACCATAGAAATTTATGGATGCACGGATCATGTGGACTCATTTCCTATCATATCAAAAGAACCATACCTTAATATCAACATTGTAACTTAAAGGTAAAAACCAAACATTAGCAATCAATGGAAAATAGTTCATACCCTCTCTGGAGCACTTATTAAGTAAAAAACTTAACGAAATGGATAAGACACACACACACACACACAAATAAAATATAAAGTGTGAACGATGTTGTGAAACAAAAATAAGAAAAGTTAAAGGAATTGTAAAACAAAAATGTGTAAAACAATAACTTAAAAGAAACTAAGGGCCTCAAATGATCAACATAGGTGGCCACCTCCCTCATGACTGAATTGAAAGGGAGAGATTCAAAATAATGAGCATTTATTTGAATTTCTTAGAAGTGTCCAACTTCTCCCAATTGATGTTTTTAGATTAAGGGTTGGAAGTTGGCGATGCTCATACTCTAAATTATCCATGCTTTCATTGTGGGCATGAGTTGTTCCCCTAGTTAGTTCCATGCATATTGGTGGGTTGCTCTATTGATTAGCTATCAACCACTGGGTGTTCTCTTGTTGTGTGGTTACTACATATAGGCACCTTTGCATTTGAGTTTCTTGGGCACACCAGTTTCATGCAGGAGATGCTGAGTATTCCTCCATGTCATCACCCTCTGAGTCACTGTATGTGATGCATGGAACTTTCTTCTTTTCGATCTTTCCATAAATATTTTCCTTAGATATTTCCAAGGAAAGATCATGGATTCCTAGGCATGCATCTATTGTACTCAACCATGCCCTTCCCATTATAATTGGGAAGTCCCCTTTGTTACTATTGACTTCTATCACCATGAAATTGGCCAAGTATGACCAACCACACACAGTGGTAATGATGTCTTCCACCAATCCTAAGGGAATGGTGATCAAATGGTTAGCCAGCTCTAGTTGAATATTTCTCTTCTTGAGTGGAGGAAGGTTCTAGGCTTTATACATTTCTCGTGAGATTAAGTTGACTCCGGAACTTGAGTCAAGAAGAGCCTTATGAGGTTTGTTCCCAATGACTTGGAGGTAGATTAAGGGACTCCCAGGGTCAGAGAGTTTCCTGGGAAGGTGGCCTACCTTGATCCATTCAGTAACGGTATGTGTTAACATAACCATATGCATTAAGCTCTGTTGTTGGTTTGAAGGGAGTTCTGAAGCTTTATTTGTTGGAGGAGCGTGTAGAGACTCAACCGCTTGTGGTTGTGAGAGCTTGCTTGGGCTTCTAGTTTTGAAGAAAGGTCTTCTCTTTGTACGGTTTCCAGAACCAGTAGCAGGTTGAAGGTTTATGGCTCTCATAGCATTACGTTGTTGCAGTTGAGTGGGGCGTTCCCCTTGCATCGTTGGAGTGGGTGGTAGTGGAACTACCGGCGTAAGAGTGGCAGATGGATTCAAAGAATGGTACGCGTGCGGTGTATCTCCCATAGTAGAAGGAGTCCTAAAATACTCCTGAACCTAGTAGTGACGTTGTGGAGTTGCGTGACCCATAGAGTCACTTGGAGAAACCGACTATTGCACGTAGTAGCCATACAGGTTTGGTTGCCAGTAAGGGTATTGTTGTCTCAGCGGTGGCATCCCCCATGACTGTGGGTACTGCCATTGCTGATGTTGCCTGATAGGTTGTGGTGGAGTTCCACTTGGATAATATGTTAACGGTTAGTGAAACTGCCTTGGGTTACCTTGGGGATAAGGTAACCTTCAGGGTGCCTACTGTTTATTAAGTCTTTGGTTGAGTCAATACACCCCAGACTCTTGTAGATGTGAGATTATGGGGCAACATCCCTTAGGATGGTCATATTGGCAGATCTCACATCCACCGTCATTGTCTATATCTGAATCTACAACCTCATCGGTGGTTGTCATCTTTCCCTTACCCTTGTTACGTGCAGGGTCTGAATCGCTCCTCTTTTTCTTATCCTTGTCACTACTTCATTCCTCCTTAGACTCTTCTACGATTTTCAGGACAGTTTCAATTTTACTATCTAAGGAACTCCATATTTCATCTACCTTAGCCGACACTTCTATTATTAGCTTTTGAAGTGGCAAGGTTTTTCTATTCACCAACTCTTCAAGTGGTGACTCATCCTCTTCATCACAGAATCTTACTCCCTTCTTTCAAAGGGAAGGATCACGGTTATATTCTTCCACACTTTCTCTTTTCTGTAACTCACCTTCTTCTTTAGCTACTTGCTCCAACAATCTTTGAACTTCATGGGATCTAAGTTCGGATAATCACCCTTTGGCATATGTCCCAAGGGTTCTCCTTGTTTCATGTCTTAGCCCATCTTAAGGTGGTGGAGTTGATCCCGTTGTGCATAGCCATGGCCCAGGCAACGATGTAGCAATGCATAATATCAGCCCATGGCAGCATCCAAGGGTTCATGAGTACCTTGCTTCCATCCTTGGATCTGCTTATGCAAGTTGGACACTCTAGAGTACGTTTGATATTTATCATTGAATAACTCTAACATTGTACTCCATCATCTAATTGATTCTGATTCTAAGGACCAATACCAACTTTCTGCTTCTTTCATGAGTGTCCTAGGAAAAACATTTAATTTCTGCCATTCTTTTTCAATATTCTGCAAGGCACAAGCATGGTGAAATACTTGTAAGTGATTTTGTGGATCAGCATTGTATCCCCCCTCAAATCGGGGGATATTATTCATATCTAGTCATTTGATATGGCTATCTTTTTGATGCCTTGTAGGTATCCTAACTACCTCCATAATGTCTAACATACTATGGGTTGCTAGTAGGGGTTCATCATGATCATCTCTCTCATGATGTCTATGATGCCTACGTGGTTCCCTACATTCCCTTCTATGCCTTGACTCTCTGGAATGCCCTCATCCTCGCTCTCGACTCTCTCGTCGAGGCTTCTCACCCTTATCCTCACGGTTGTGTTCCTTATGGTTGCATCCTAATGTGGAAGGAGAGGGTGAATGATGTGATGAAGGAGAAGAGGAAGGGAAACCATCGCCATGACGATGTTTCTTACCTTCTCTTCAATGGCTACGGCCCCGATCGTGATGACGATCCAAGTGCCTATCCTTGTCATGTGTTTTTGTTCTCTCAGTGAACACTTGGTATTCATGGGTATTAGAACCAGGGTTATGAATCGTAGAGCGTAAGTTCTGATACCCCACCTCCTCACCATTGTTAGGAGGGGGAACATCATTTGATAGCGAACCTATTATAACTGGTTCACCATCTCCAATTTTTCTTAGGACGTGCAGGATCCCTTTGCCCTTCAACAATGTATGGTGGCTCTCTTGTTGCAAGTCCCTTAAACGTTGCGCTATTGTGGGATGGTAATCCCTTGTGTCAAAATCACCTACAATGTATTCACTGTATAGCTATGTCATGTCTATCTATGCAAGAGCATGAAGGAGCATGTTAGGGACTGCATGATCTAGAGGTAACACTATGTTACCTTGCAAATCATTCCAACGTAGTTGCTCATCCTGATGGAGGATAAAGGTAAAATCGGGTACGTACTCATCATGATGAGTATACACGACCCGATACTCTTGAGGAACTGGCGGATTTTGGTTATGTGTGTTAGATTGCCAACGGTTCCTTGTATGATCCCTAGGTGGTGAAGTGCTCTTATGAGAGAAGAAGACATTGTTTATTTCGGTGTGCTATTGACTGTTGTTTAAAATTCTCTTCCAATTAACCCTAAGGGTTTGTTTAAGCTTCCCAACAATGTGGATGATTTCCTATGTTCTACTTAGTGCACAAACACTTAGTCCCTGGCAACGGTGCCAATGATGAGCGGCGAGGTACCCCTTCACTCAACCATACGAATACGAATGTTACACACACGATCCAGTCGAATTCCGTAGAGTAAGTGCCTACCCGCCTCATGGAACACTTAAGGTTAATCGTTCGTTGTCTTCCTAGACTTACTTGTATTTGTCACAGTTGTATGGTTAAGTAAGTCTGAGGTATGTGATTTTTATATCTTTTGTCTTTTATTGCCTATGCTAATGAGGGAAAGGATGAAAAGACTAATTAACTAATTTTAACTAACTAACTAAGCCTTAATTAACCTAGCATCAGTATTCGTCCCCACTTGTCGTTCACACCTTGAGCCAATGCAACCTTCTGGGATTACCAAACGCTAGCCGTTATTGGGATTACCAAGCGTAATGCACATGCTCGAAGCAGTCGTACTAAATGCACTTAACTATGAGAGAAGGGTTGAGAGAGATTTAATTAACTAATATAGAATTTAAATGATAAAAAATAAATAACAGTAATTAAAGTCCTATTTAGCCTATTCCATGCATTGCAAGGTTTATCCAATAGTTCGTCTTTATTGTTGTACACAAACTTGTGCTCAAGTACAATATTTGCTCGAATAAAGATCCGTTCACTTTGGAGCTCCTACTACGAGCACATGGAAATTATTCTATCTCTAGAGAGGTAAAACTTCCAGAGTTTCACTAAGGGTCTAGATTTAGATTAGAAACAAGGGAGGGCCGCCTCTTATTTATAGATTTGGTGGCATGCTGCGATATCGCGTACGTGATATCGCAGTGAGGACGCAATATCACGGCCCATGCGATATCGCATCCCATCACTTCTTATGTATGGTAAAACTTATCCAATTTTATTTCATTAAATATTACAAAAGTAACACAAATTTAATGAGTAAGCCATGGTCAACCATATAAGCATGACTTTCTCTTTCCCACCAAACTTGTGTCATACCCTCCAATTTCATTTCAACGTATGATTCTTTTTGTTTCTCATGAACATCTTCAAGTTCAAAATACCTGTTAATAGTCTTAAGTTAAGAAGTAAAGGAATCTATACCTTCCATCGCATTAAAGGTTTTAACCTCAACATGTGACATCCTTGTAGCAAGCCTAAAGGCCTTGAAAAGAGTGATATCCATTTTTTCACCAAATTATCCCTAATATCTTAAAATAGGCCCAATATTCCTTCTTGGAATACTTGACTTTTGTGGCTAGTGCACACCCCTTCAAGAATGATGGATCTCCTCTTCTTCAAGTTTGTCCTCCTCTTCAAAGTCTTTAAGATCAATGGAAATATCATCTTCGAAATCAAGCATGTAATAATGATCATTGGATGAAGAAACTCTAGAATTCACATGATGCTTCGATTTTCATGGAGATGGTGTATTGTTTTTCTTATCTTCTTCCAGCTTCTTATGTTTCTTAAAAATCAATTAAAAATTCCCTTTCATATTTTTTTATGTCCTTTTCAAGATATTGAATTATATTTTCTTGGATGCCTTGATGGAATTAGATCTACAAGTGGAAACTGAAAAGCCCACAAAAATATTAAAGTACCAATAACTAATTATGGAGTACCCACAAATTGTAAGAGATACCCCAAACCAATTTGAGTAAGTCTAAAGCAAAATGAAATAAATTATAGCTCAATCAAGATAATGGATGTCACTAATGGACAGAATTCTCAAAACCCAAATCAATTGACCTCAATTTTAGGCCAAAGGAATTTTCTCAAATTCTACGAAGAGTAGGAGAAAGCAAAATCAAAATTGTAATTCTCACACAATTGAAGAAGCAAAGTAAAATGATAATTACCCAACTTCAAGATTAATGTGAAAATATTGCATCTCCATGGATGAATTGCTTCAAGAACCAAACTCTCTAATATCAATATGGTGAGGACCAAGCTCAACAAGTACCTAATTTCCTTAGAAACCAACTTTAATGGAATCAGAAGAGTACAAAGTATGAGTAAGAAAAAACACTTGCTTATTTTCTACCAAAATCAAAGTATAAATGCTCAAATACAACATAGTCAAAGATCTAGAACAAGATCAAAGAAAATTCTCTCTCACCCTTACAATTCTTAAGGAAAATGCTCGAGGTAAGAAAATATAAGGTACCCAACAATTAAGATAGTTGTCTCTTCTAAGGTTCTCTCAATGCTAAGGTAGATAGGCTTGAACACTTTAGAAACATACATGGTCATTATATAACCTAAGGTAACCATTTATCTACCTCTCAAAATCCACACTTTTTAAAATTTAAATTTTTTTTGGAGACTACGAGTGCCTCAAAGTAATTTGTACCTCATAGACTTTGATGGGACTATGGTTCACAGTGCTTCACACTTGTAAACTATACTAATTTTTTATCATTTTTTTTTCTTGGAACTATCCCAACCAAACTATGTTGACCAATAGCTCGCATTACATCAATTATTATTTACACTCTTATTGCAACCTCCTACAGTCACATCTACCTTACACTCTACTATAAAACATGAAACATGAGAGGCTTACTTGAAGTTACAAACTATGGCCTCTTATGACTTGTAGATGCCTACCTAACCCATTTAAACATCAAAAACAAATTTAAAAAGAAAACAAAACATAATTATTAGAATCCCATGACTTCCAAGAACATTAATAAGAATGCAAAATACATCAAAAAGGTGATGTGGTCATAAAAAAGAAAGCCAAGTTGTGCATATTGACACAGATGAAAATGCAAAATACATCAAAGAGTTGTTGTGGTCATAAAGAAAGAAAGCCAAGTTATACAGACTAACACTAATGAGAATGTAAGATATAGCAATAAAGAAAGAAAGCCAAGTTATACATACTAACACTAATGAGAATGTAAGATATAGCAAAAAGTTGATGTCAAAAAGTTGTGTAGATTGAAAGATACATCAAAGAGGTGATGTAATAAAAGAAAAAAGCCAAGTTGTGCATACTAATAATGATGAGAATGCAAAATACATCAAAGAGATGATGTCATCATAAGAAAAGAAAGCCAAGTTATGCATACCTAAACTCATGAGAGTGGGAAATACATCAAAGGAAGTAATGTCATCATAAAAAAAGAAAGCCAAGTTGTGCATATGACATCAAAGAGATGATGTCATCATCAAAAAATAAAGCCAAGTTGTGTAGACGATGTGTACGTGTACAATGTCGTGAAGGGAAGTCATTTTGACAATTGTAACATTATGTCTTAAGATCCCTATTGACATGATGGTAGTTCATACAAAATACATCAAAGACAATGTTATCATTAAAACGAAAACCAAGTTGTACAATGACACCAATGAAAATGCCGAATACATTAAGGAGAAGTCAGCATTAAAAAAAAGCCATGTTGCGCAGACCATGTGTACATGTTCAAGGCTGTAAAAAAAAAGTCATTCAATGAAGTAATGTTATCATTGTTAAAAAAAAAGACAAGTGGTACAGATGACACCAATGAAAAAGAAAACCAAGTCGTAAAGATGACACCAATAAATAAGCCAGGCTGCGCAGACCATTTGAAATCATCATGTTTGAAGATTCCTACTAGAATACCGCCGACTCACGGTCTACTTTTTCACTAGATATCCAGCACAATTCATTGATAACGACAACGAAATGGTACCAGACCGCACATATGGGTGAAGAATTTGATATGAACATGTGGTTCAATGTTTTCAAAGAAAATGTGAGAGGTTGACAATGATATATCACAGTAGAAATCATATTATTACTACATCATGTTGGTATTTCTTTGACTGCGTTTTGTACATTGCGCAGACCAAGTCCAGGCCCTGAAAACTGCGTGAACCTGGAGCTAAAAACTGCGTGAAGAGGTCGCGCCATTCAACTAAAAAACGTAATCGAAATAACATCAGCTTCAATGACGTAACACTCAGACTAAACAGGGAACATGGTTCTTTGGTTAACGGACATTATCTCATTCTCCTTTGTCGTTTATTTAGATTGGCAAAGATTTCCATAGATTTCTAAGGTCAGTCGTTTGATTTGCTTGTGGAAACTTGTCCTTTGTGGGTTATGCAACCGATGAAAACCTACTATTTCTACGTTGGTCGGTTGCTTTGTTTTGGCGAGTTTTATTTGTCTACGGAAAATATTCCGTTGGTGGGGCTATGCAAATGAGAAGAAAAAGCTGCTAGACAATTTTGCAGAGTCACGTAATCCTCTTTCAGTTACTAAGTAACTTTCATTTCCATAATACGGAGCGCACAAAATTTAAATGATTTTGGGTTTTTGTGAGATATATACGAAACCACGTGGCATCTGCCAAACCTTGTAACTCATGAGTTGCTAAGAGCCATTCTGGCCATACGATGATGGCACACCCTAATCTGCTACAGTTATAAATATGTTCCATGGCCAAAGCCTTCTGTACAGAACTCTTAAAAATATTGTAGAGCAAATACCTTAGAGTCGGTCAGAGATTGAACATCCAAGTCTTACTGACTGCAAAAATGGCTGCGCAAATGCAGACGGTATCCAACAGCAATGCCGGCGTCGTACAATCCTATGATAGCAGCAACAACGGCGGAACGAGAACTAGTACTTCGTTGCGTGTATGTATCTCATGCATTTATCATTATTGGTTACACTGTGCCTCCACTGTATCCTCTTTGACATAAAATACTGATGACGCTAGCGAACTTTTTTTCTTTGGTTATGTGCCTTGGTACCAGGAGCGATTCCTATGTGTTATCACGGAGATAAGGAAATTACTAGATGAAGGCTCGTTTGCAGAAAACGAGAATCCCATGGCGGTCCTGGATTTCGTTGACACTATTCACTGCCTGGCCCTCTCCCGTCATTTCGGTGAAGAAACTCTGAAATACCTTGACATTGTTTTCAGGTACACCACAGCCTAAGTCTCGTCAATCATTTCGTCCAAATCTACGTACATAAGCAAACGTTCACATAACAAGCTAATCCATGCTTTCCATTTTATGTCAGAGCCTGGAAGTCAAGCAATGGACTCATCATGTATGATGGAACAACTTCTGACGTCGTAAACGTGCGTTGCACAGCATTGGCATTTCAGTTTCTGCGATTGCATCGATATCCTGATATCTCTTCTGGTAATATTTTCAAATTTTTATTTCAATTGGCTCTCGGTTACATTAGCATTGTAATCCAGCACCTAATAATGATATACTGGATACGTGAATTCATTTGCACGGTACCTGGGTGCCATGGTTGGATTACCAGATGTATTCAACAGACCAGAATTCCTTGAACTGAAAATTGGCAGCGTGGAAGAGGTAAAAAGTGTCATCGCTTTGCTCAGAGCTTCAAGAATTCAATTTCCGGGAGAAACACTTCTCCAGAGAATCGAAACTTTGGCCACGAAACTTCTGAATTCATGGATTTCTGACCCTGAAACACCAAGCTTGTTTCCCGCATATCTGATCGAGGAGGTTGGTTTGTTAGTAGATTCTTGTCAATTTAATTTCAAGTATTAACAATCCCAGCCTGTCTACCAGTTGAGGAAGATTAACTGTTTTGGGACTGTTAAGTCATGCATCGATCCTTACGGTGCTTACGATATGGTGGAATACATTTATCTGACCTGATCTTTCGATTGTCATTGCGCAGGTTAAATTTTCTCTGCAATGTCCATGGCCCATAACCCCTGAGAGATGGCAGGCACGCTCCTTCATTCACATACTCTGCACAAACACCGAATTTCTTCGGTATGATATTCATATTCATAAATTCAGATAAAAATATAAAAGAAACAATAGAAACATTTTGATGAAAGCGTAGCTTCTAGTTTTATCTTATCTTGCAGTAAAGCTGAAACGTATGTTGGTGCTGCAAATCTATTTCAGGGACCGCTTCAACAGAAACGTGTTAGAGTTGGCCACGCTAGATTTCAACATACTTCAGTTAACGTTTCAGCAAGAACTCTGCCATATTTCCTCGTAAGCGTTGTTACAGTATAAGTAAATGCTATTAACAAATTCATAAAAAATAATCTAGTTTTTCTCTCATTCCCAATCGTCGTGTTTCATAGTTCGTACTTTCATGTCACCTGTGAAAGATAATTAATTTGTTTTGTCTAATAGATGGTGGAATGCAAGTGATGTATCAAAATTAAAAATCTTCAGACAACGTCACGTGCAATCGTTCTGTGTGATTGCAATGGCTCTGTTTGAGGAGGAATACTCTGCAGTTCGTTTAACCGTAACGAAAGCAGCTAAGATGGTTTACGTGACGGATGATATGTATGATGAGTGCGGTGGCACCCTTGACCAGCTCAGGCTTCTGACGGCTGCCTTTAAAAGGTGTGTAGAGTCTCTGTCACAATAATTTACATCCTCAAGTCTGAATCGACCAGACAAACATAAGTACAGTAACTGTACCATCAGCAACTTAACTTTGAAGTAGAGCATTTATCTTACTTTATTTTTAAGTTCAGATGGCATTCACTGGATGACGTTGACTCACTGCCCTTGCCTGAGGGGATGATAACTTGTTTTAAGTTTGCAATCAACACTTTCAAAGAATTGGCCGATCAATGCAGTCGTGTACAAGGATTCGACGTTCGTGGATATCTGCTTAATATGGTAAGCAATTAAACCCAGGTGAAACAATCATCGTTATAGAAAAATATGCAACGGACTGCTGATTATTTTCAACTTGCATATCTATTATTCAATCTTATTCCTTTTTGGAATTGTCTTCATTTTAATTAGTTACAAAAGCACAATATGACAGATGCGTGAGTGTTATGTTTGGCTAATTCATGATTTACTGTCAGTGGGCCAGCCAGATGGAGTCTTTTCTGATGGAATCAGAGTGGGAGGAAGAAACACAGAAAAACCCAAGAAATAACGTGGAATTTAATGAATACCTGGATAATGGCACCGAATCTGTTTCACTGTGGCCTCTCTTTGCCATTGGGGAGCTGCTGCTGTTCCGCAAATACTCCAGTCAGGATCTTCATCTCAGAGGGATCCCGCTCTTTGAGCAGCAGTGTGCAACCATTATACGCATTCTCAATGACATTTACGGCCCTCAACTTGAATCAGACTATGATGTAACTTAAATTTCCAACCTTCCTCACTTAGCAAGAATAATTGTATAATTAATCATAGCTTCATAATGTGTCATCTAAAGGATTAACAAAACTAGCTAATGCAATCTTGTGATTTGCCTAACAGGGTAGTGCAAAGGAAGATACAAGACTTCATCGTGAAGAAAATGTAGTGTCGGCCGTGACATGCTTGATGAAAGAGATGCCTGGTTTGCAGCAAAAAGAAGCCATTGCCCAACTCCAAGAGATGGCCAATGAATTTACCCGACACGTTCTAAGCATGTATTTAGACCACAGGAATCCATTCAGCAATAGCTTGAAGGTGGCTTGGGAATTGACCAGGGTTCTGCAGTTTCTCCACAGAAGAAGCGGTGCAGATGAATGGAAACACGTCATGCATCTCATGGTATTCGAACCTGTCCGAATTTCGATGATGTGAAACCCAGACAAGGCTCCACCACGGACATGCTGTATGCCTCCTACGTCCCTACACTTAATAATTAACACGCGAATATTCTAAGCGCGTACCTGGAATGGTTCCAAATAGCAATGCCAATATGCACAGCTTCATTGAATATTAGTGCCAATATTTATATTTAGAAAAAGCTAGAATATTCAATGAAAATGGTTTGTTAAATATTGGCAATTGTAAGTTCTTGAAGATGAGCATAGAAAGGTCTAAAATATATGTGAAGATGATTCAAGAGAAGATAAACCATGAGATTTCATCAAGCAAATTTAGAAGTAGCTTGCTTATAGTACAAGCAATTGCATGTATTTAATATGATAAAGATTATAAATCTTCTAGTAACCATATAGGAAAGGAAATATCACTACTTTTAAAAGTTTAGTGTGATGCTTTAAAATGATTAGTTTAATGAATTGCAATATCATGAGTGTTGATTATTGGTTTTTCTTTCAATTGTTTAGATTCTTTTATATGAGTGTTGATTATTGGTTTTTCTTTTATATATATATTCACATTTAAATTATCAAATTCAACCAAAAATTAAGCTTGCAATTCATGCAATATTTTCTTTTATTCTTATATCTCAAAATGAGGTTCTAAATTAAGCAATAAAAGTTATGATTTTTGTAATTTCCAAAGGTCAATATCTTGAGGAAGAAATTGGATGATTCAACAAAAAAGTGTATCATTGATTACAATAAGAATTTAAAAGAATATAAACTATATAATTTCTTGATTTTAGTCAAAGTTCAAAAGCATATAAATTATATAATTCAATAACAAACTAAGTGAAAATTAGCAAAGATATCACTTTTCAAGAAGAAGGGACTATCATTTGGATGAATAGTAAGGTACTTCTTTCTCAAGCCAAAAGACATGGATTTAAGCCTAGGCATAAGCACGTACAGACGTTAAGATTTTGCTTATTCATTTACCTTCTTGTGATCTAGTTTGGTGGAATGAGTGTTGAGACTCTAGGTAATGATCCTATTACTTTTCAAGAAGAGCAAGAATAGAAGAAGAGTAAAAAATGAAAGTGACATGTATTGGGAAATGTAATATTATCAATTTTAACATGTATAGTTTTGGTTAATGATCTATGTTTGTGTTCATATATAACTGTAGGATAAAAGAGGTTGATTTAGTGGTCTTTAACATACATAATAATATACACCATCTATGTAGTTGGTTTGCAATTGTATGCATCCTTGACTATTTCAGTATTTAAAGTTACAAAACTTATTCTTAAGCTTAGGTAAACATGTTTTTTATATCTCAAAATGTTTTAGTTATTCATTTAACTAATCATCATGACATTATTTTATGTTTTGTATGTTATTAGTTGTATTTGATACCTACATTCATGGTTGTTATTTTACTTAATTTTTAAATCTAATTTATATGTTCTATACATTTATACAATCATTTATATGGCCTAAAATATGCTATGTGACATCAAATTTTGGTAACTATAGATTTGTCAATTCTCTTCCATTTACAACTTATTATTCTTATTAGTATCTTAAAACAAATTTTACATTTCCTAGATAAATTTATTTCCTTGTTATGAAACTTAAATTCTAACTTAGTATCAGAGTAAGTTGTTTGTTAAGGTAGCCTAAGTTAATAAGGCAATCATAACATTTGAAATCATACCATTTATTTTAGTTGGGATTTATTAACTCTAATAAAATTGAGAAATCCATCTATATATTTGGCGAAAAGTAAAGCACTTAAAGTACCTTGAAGAATTTTCCTTCAACTGTGCAAGAGAGTATGATTTGAAAAGTTGCTTTTATGCTATTATTTTGCAATTTTTTGGTCAATTTAATACAATACTTGAATTGCAATTTGCTAAACCTTGTTTATGGCATTGTAGCTTAATTTTGAGCATGGGATTTTGAATGTTGTGACTTACTGTTTTTAAAGAGGTATAGGTATAACTTGTTTATAAGCTTATTTGGTTTAAAAAAATCTATGAACTCTTGTAACCAAGTTAATAGTCACAATGATTTATCCAAATGTATTAGATTATGGTGCCAAAGAAGCAAGTCCTAGATGAAAAGTTAGGTGAAGGCTCCTCAAAGTATCAACATGGGTAGGAATCTCCTGTCGTAGTGATGGTTTTACAAAACTATCTTTAATCTCATAATCAAATGGCTTTGAAGGTAGATAAATCTCTTGATGTTGAGCTTGAGGAGAAGGAAATTCAAACAAATATGTGGCACTTAATTTCATAGTTACATTTCATAACTATAATCTTGACTTAAGAGGCCACCTTTTACATGAGTTACCAAAAGAATTTCTAAATTCATATTTTCTTCTATTACTTTTTAGTCCCTAAAGATCAATATCAAGGTAGTTAGACTAGCTCTTTGCTTGTTTAGTAAGGGCCATTTTTTTTATATAAGTGTCATAATTCTTAATGTTTTCCTAAACTTTTAGATAAGTTTTTTATGTTTTTATTTAAAACTTAGATAAAGGATGGTGTGTCTAAGATGGTTGTTATAAAAAATATAGACTTGTTATATATGTTCAAGGGCATCATCAGTTTTGCCAAAGTAGACAAGATAAATGGTCACTTTCTTATCTCTTTATTACAAGAATCATGAGCAATAATGATTGATCTAATATCAATGCAATTGATAATCATGTATAGGAAAGTGGATAGAAGCTATCATGTGATAACTATTTTGCATGCTAAAGTTCATCTTAGGTAGCCATTTAACTAGTTCAATATTTTGAAGCAATAAATAAATACTCAAATTAGGTCAAGCTTTTATTTTCTTTTTTCCCATTCCTATATCATTGCTACATATATATATGTCATGTCAATGGGTTAAGTTTGATACAGTCAAAGATATAATACAAACCCATGACCAATTTGATCTAGATAACTTGTATACAATTATGGTTAAGAGTTTAAAGAGAAAGGACACAAATGAAGTAAAGGAAACAAGATTAACTATGATTGTTCCTAAATCAACATGGCTATATATTTGAGATAAGAATGTTTCTAGATCTACCTAGGATCATTAGGATCATGTATAATTGTACTCTTAAAAATAAATTTCTAGATTATAAATAAACCTTGGAAATCTTCATGGCCATGATTTAAAAACGTATTTGAGATGAGTACGTTTATAATCTTGAATCTTGGAGAGATATCTTAGAATGCAATGTTGATCTCTTGGAGTCCAAAGTTTTCAAGAGAGTAATACAAGATACTCAATAATATAGCACTACAATAAATGTTGTCTCTTCTCATAACAAGGTACTTCTTGCATTAACATCTACCTTTTATCATGTGGTTATATGTTATATGCATCGAATAAAAGCAAAAGAATGCCTTAATAAGTTACAATTAGTCCAACAAGATACATTATCATAGGTGGATGATTTTAACAAAAGAATCTAGGAGATGGAAGCTAGTAGTTCTAGTGGTAATAGCAAAATAAGGGCCAAGTTTGATGCCTTCAAGTTCATAACCTTAAAACTTCTGAATGAAGCTAAGAAAAGATAAAACAAGTTTTTGTTATTGAAAATTTAAGTAGCACCCACAATAGTTGACTCTGTACAATTGTGGTTATTGGAGGAAAGGAAGAAGGAGCTAGAGGAACAAATATTGCAAATTACATATATTCAAACTAAACTTGAAGCTGAAATAGATCATGCTTTGTGCTAGTGATCAATTTTTAAATGCAACTTCAACATCAAATATAAGACTAAAGATAATGTGCTCAAGAAGAATGATGAGTTAAAAATCAAACTAGAGGTTTTTAGAAGAAATTTGGTGCAAGTAAAATCTACATAATCATTCAAAGATTTTTTCATAGTTGGTGATTATGTTAAAAATCTTCTTAACATATTTATTCAAAATATTTGTAGATTTTAAATCCTCCTTTATTCATTTTTAAATTTTTGTTTGAGTGTATAATCACTATAAGTCTAAAGCCCTTGTTGTTATAATCAAAACCCTAGTCTCTTAGACTCCCATAGCCTTAACCACCATTGATGTTCAATCAAGTAGCTCTGTAGCTTCTTCAAATTCTACAAAAGTTGAAGGAATGAAAGATGATCTAATGATTTTTGAGATAGTCAAATTGAAAAATTTTAAATTATCTTCTTAGTTTAAACTTGTAGATATGTAAAATTTTTAAGTGATAGTTTGAAAAGATTTATGACTTTTATATTTTGTTTGATTTGTTTAAAAAGATATGTTTTTTATAATTTTTGGTCATATAAACTTCTTGAGAATATGCCATGTAAATAATTATTTTTACTATGGTTTTTCTTTTACCATTTTAGAAAATATACAACCATGAAGATATATACCAAAATTGCATAGTAACTAGCAGATATAGAAGCTATCTTAAAAGTAATTTAAAATCTTGTTAAACTATACAAGCTTTATTTCTTGAAGAAATGTTATTTTTATGGGTGTTAGAACCCAAAATAAGTGAAACATAGGTACACCCTAAGATTTTATAGAAGTTTTTAACTTAATATCACTTAGTAGAATCGAACTTGTGACCTAAGTGACCAGGCCAAGACCCATATCACTTTGCTAACACCTCATTATTTTTATGATTCGTGGTTTAACTTATGTATAAAATGGAATTTAATTATAGAATCCTACTAAAATAAACTATTAAATATTTTATTTTAATCATGAAGGTAGTAATATATTTTCTTATTATTAATTATAATATATTCAAAAAGTTGTGAAATGCCAAAGAGTATGTTAGTAATCTTTAAAAGTATTAATTAAATATTTAGTATAGTATATTTTAGAAGTTGTACCCATATTGGATTTGATAAGGAGTGTTTAGAATTATTATAATTTTCAATCTCAATATGTATAGTTTTTGTTAGAGATTGATAAGCAATGAGTAGTCCCTATGCCCAACCATACGAATCATAAGTGTTCATGTGCAATCTAGTTGAATTTCATGGATGGAACTAGTGTGGTATCTAGATTGTTAAGCATTGATCCTAGGTCATCATCTTCACACTTGGAATAGTGGTAGTTTTGTCACGTATGGGTTAGTCCAAAGTGAGACATATGATTATGATGTTGTTGGGGCTTTAAACTAACCTTAACAATAACATAGAAATTAATTATTTATTCTAATTAATAAAAAGAAGATAAATTCTAAACTAGCCTAAGGGTAATGAGTGTTCATTCCTAGCTTGCTATACATGTCTTGAACTCACGTACCCACTACTGGGATTACCAACTATTATGCTATTGGGTGAACCAAGAAATAATGTTGCTCAGATTATCAAGTGAATATGTGTTTACACTCAAAACTGATCATACTCATTCCACCGATTGATTAATGTGCATGGAAATGTAAATATTAACTAAGTACATGAAAAGTATATTACATTGAAAGTAAATCTATTCTAATTCAAAGTGCTATAATGAATATGAATCAATCTTGATCTTATTGCCATTCATGGAATGTGTCTAGGTACAATGCCACTCAAATAAGATTCTATGCAATTGAATCAAATTCACACTACATGCACTCATTGACTATTTGCTAAGATCACAAAATAAAATTGCAAAAGGCTAGCTACTAGAATGACCAAAAGGTGCCAAATATGCAATGAGTTCTTGCATATTTATAGGAAAATATAGGGATGCATTGATGAGGATGTGTTAATGAGGATGTGTCAACGAGGATGCGTCGATGGGTCTATGTCAATGCATCTAAGATTTGTTACCCATTAATGAATCTATGTATTTTTATCCACAAATATGTGTTGATGCATCTAAGATGCATTGATGAGGCTTTGTCAATGGGGATGCATCAATGAAGCTGCCTTAGATATCACGTCTCATCATATTTCCATGACTTACTAAAACCTCATCATCGAGTTATATATAAATGGATGAAGTTTTATTACAAAAATTATGGGATGATCAAGACTAGATTGGCTACCATTACAAAATTATAGTGCCACATTAGAAAATTTTATTCAAGTGGATGTATTACAAAATGATCAAAAGACTAGATAGACATCAAAGTTTTCAAAATTGTAGACATCTTCAAATTGTTGAAGATGAATCTTCTTTGTTGCTAGTGGTCGTAGACTCTCCAACCTTGATTGTTATGTTGATGCTTCTCTTTTATGCAAAAAATTTTTAAGGGATGGACTAAAAATTCTCCTCATCATCCCATGGGTCTAGCAAACATGTGATGTTTGAGCTTTAATCCCTATATGTGATACTATTTGTCCCTGGGCATATCCTCTATTGTTCTCTTCTTGTCTTCATTTCCTTTGCTTTTTACAAGACCCTCAACCTTAGGGGTTTCATTTTTCATCATCTAAAATTACCAAAGAATCAACATTAGTTTTGATAATTTTTCATTAATGATTAACCCTTTTTGAATCCTTAGCTAAAAATTCAAAAACATTCTAGCATGTAAGCTCTAGATGATTTCATAATAATGTTTCCCAAGGCTCTAAGGTAACTAAAATCATTAAGTTGTTCAAGCTATTTTGATTATTTTTACTATTAGTTATCATAATGTTTGAAAATGAGCTATTAGAAAAATTTCAAAAAGTACATCCTTAACCCACCCCCCACCCCCCAAATGACAAATGAGCTTAACTTCGATAATGCACATGTTTTCGAACAATTAAAACCAAAGGTTTGGTTCACAAGATGGTCAAGAAATTTTGAATTTAGAGAAAATTTTGATATAAAAGCATTAAAGATAACTTGAAATTGATGAGAAGTTGATTATAGAATTATGCATAAATTTAGAGAAGTAATCAATGATGTTCTTGAAGATGTGAGGTTTGGTTCAAAGCCATGATCAACAAACGTTATACAAGTGGGTCCTCCTCAAAGCAAGCTCTTACCATCATGACCTTGCATAGCCACTTCTATAGATGTTTGTGAGCACCTTAGAAGTTAAATGTAGATCATGCCTTTGTTCCAAACAGCATACAACTACCTTGGTTAGAATCCTGCACTATATTATACAAAATTGTTAGGCTCATAATTGCATGCAGTAGTGAGGTGAATAATGGGATGAGAAAGGATTGCAGAGATTGTGATGTAATGTACTTAACCATGTTTTCAATAGGTTCTTGTGTTAATTTTGATTAAAATTACCATCATACCTATCTGTCTAATTTTTAGACCAAGTCCATACCATTAACGGTGGCCTTGCATTGATGTGTTCCTTCCTACCTACCATAAAAGTATGACATATCATTCCCAGATGTCGTAAAACATGATCTTTTGTTGCTTAATTCATGACATTCATGAGCATTATAATGGAAATACCATGAAATAACTTTATGAATGAATAACTTGGTAAATTACAAGTGCATTAAATTTAATAGGAAGAAAAAATAGAGGAAAAGATTTTATTAATGAGAGTGGTATACTATAATGTCCTCTTGGTTATCTTCCCATGCCACTTAAGCCTTAGAGGAAATTTGGCATTGCCATCATGGTTAGGCTTTCTAGTCAAAGGGGTGATTAGTCCCTTCTTGTCCCGCTTCACTCAGCTTTTGTCACTTGCTAATTTAGGCTCTACAACTCCATGCTGGCATGACCTCTAAACCTAGCCTTAAATGACATAGGTTAACCCTATTCTTGAGGGGTACATGAATAATTGTAACTCCTCATAATGAGGCATCCCTTTTTTCAAAGGTTTATCACATTATTACAATACAATTCCACCCTTAACAAGGGATAGGATGTTACAATTAGTTCACAACCACCATAGAGAACAAATATTACTTCAAAAATCAAAGAAAGTAGAAAAAGAAAGGAACGAAGGACCTTAGTTAGAGGGGTGCCTTTAGGCATGGGTAACATGTCTTTCCAGCATCATAACCAATGCTTGTAGCCCATTATTATGTCTCAAGAGTGTACTTTAAGTCTCCATTATTTTTTCCTTTTCATTTTTTGTTTGTTTTTTCATGGAAACCACACCATGGGAAAACATGCTTCTTGTTTATTGATCAACAATAGGAGTGATGACACCTCCCATGAGAAGTCATAGACCATAAGAAGGAAGTCAAGAATAGAACCCAATATATCCCCTTGAGGTCACACCCTTTTCCATTCTCACTTGTCCTTTTTCATTTCCTTTAGGCATAATGATTATGAATTAATTTTAGTTTTATGTGAGAAGAACCATATTTCTTTCATGATAAAGACCTATTATTTAAAAAAAATTGAGGGTTGAATGATGTGATCTCACTACATTATACAATTATTTACCCAATTGACTTGATAGCATAGGACAAAAACCCAACACATGGTGTTAACTTTTGTAGCATGACTAGCAATATTATTAACAAAAACATAGTAGACATTCATAAAACATAAAGAAAATGACTCAAGAAAAGAGAAAATTACAAAGAAAATAAAAATAATAAGAAATGGAAAACATATTAAGAGTTGGAAAATTTTTTAAGAAATAGGAAAATGATAAAAAATTGTAAAAAAAAAAAAAAGTAAAAATGCACTTACTAGTTCTTGATTCAAGATGGGCCATCACCCAAAGTCATGGGTGAGCATTTGGAAAATTGATTGCACATTCCCTTGGTTATACACCATAATTTTTCCATTTATCGTCTTTAATGATTTATGTTTTTGCTTGATAGCATATTTAACATTGATGATAATCACATTTCAATCATTTGGAGACATAACTTTAGTTGGACTAAAAGGTGTTTTCTTTTTAATGGGTCCAAACATGTTTTTCTGTTTATTTTCTATTTTATTTCTTGTGTCTCCTTTTGTAACATCTTCTTTTGGTGTATAGTTAAAGTGTAAGATGTTCTTCTCTAAGTTGTCTATTTGGTTCATTTTCTTAGGATAAGAACTAATAAGTGGGTTGGATGTTTTCATGCATCTTTTAAATGATTTTTTATTCTCATTTTTGAGCCATTGGGTGTCTTTTGGTTTAGTGGCTACTATGTAGACTTGGTTTTGCACATACACGTATTCCTAAACTTTGTTGTGGATTGGTATAGGGATTGTGTTAATATTTTAAACTTTCCTCCCACAACTACACCCTTTATCATTATTAGTAATGCATATAATTTTTTGTCTCTCCACAATGATAGGTTCATCTTTTATGTTTGACTCTTGTGTAGGATTAAGAGATAGTGTTTTTGTGAGGAAGGGGATTGCATCAAATTATCCTTGTGCTAGTTTTGATAAGCTAGTAGGTCTACTAGTTTTATATACATGTGTGTAAATTATCCTAAAGAAAGAACATTTCTAAGAATTTTGCTAAGATATACTAACATTATCATTCACTTGTATGTTGATGACATAAGTGGCATGCTTCTGTTGAGACTGTGATGCCAATCCTTCCCACATTATTTATGGTGGCATATGTTGAAGGGAAGTATGAAAGTATTGAGGATGTGATGAATGATAAGAGGTGCAAGATTGTGATCCCATAGGAGATGTTGTGGATTAATGGTATCTAGGAGAGGAGTAGTAGTGATTTGAGGTAGGGGAGGTAGAACCATTTGGAGAAATAGATTGTTGAACATAGTATACATAAGGGTTTGGCTAACAATAAGAGTATTGCTAGTTTGTTGATGGTATCCCCCACGACTGTGGGTTTTGCCATTATTGTTAATAGTAGTCTTGAGGTTGATATGAAGTTTCACCAGGATAGTACTATTGATTATAGGACTGTCTATAATTACCTTGTGGGTAAGGAAATCTCCTACGAATTTTCTTTTCTACAAACTTGAGATTTAAAGTAAAAGCCCCAAACTCTTATAGATGTAACATAAGTAGGCAATAGCCCTTTGGATGTTCATATTGGCAAATGTTACATACATCATCCTCTTTTGTATTTGAGTTTGAAACCTCTTCTACTATAGCTATTTTCTCTTTTTACCAATAAGTGTTCTTACCTATTTCCTTATTCTTTTTCCTATTCTTGTTTTGATCACTTAATATTTTTTGCTTTTCCTTTTCCTCTATAATTTTCACGTTAGTTGTAAATTTTTCATTCATCAAATCCAACATCTTATCTACCCTTGCTTCAATCTTAGTGATAGACTTTTGTAATGGCAAGGTTATATGTGAAATCAACTCATCAAGAGCTACCTCATTTTTCTAATCATATATATGAACCTCTTTTTTGTGAAGAGTTAGATCCCAACTATATTCCTCTACACTCTTCCTTATACATAGCTCTCCTTCCTCTTTTGCCACCTATTCAACTAGCCTTTATATCTGATGGGTTATTAATTTAAATAATCATCCTTGGGCATAGATCCCAAGGGTCTCCCTCATTTTATTATGAAGCCCATATATGATGTGAAGAAGCTACTTTTTTTTAGAAAAACCATGGATTGGACATATATGTAGTAGAGAATAGTATCTATCCAAGGATTCATGATTTTCTTGCTTCCATCCTTGGATTTATTTTCTTAAATTGGTCACTCTCTTGTAGGTTTGGTATTTTTCATTGAAAAGCTCAAGCATTGTGAACCACCACTAGATTGATTCTCGTTCCAAACTTCTATACCAAATTTTAGCTTCTTCTATTAGTGTCCTAGGGAAGAACTTAAGCTTTTGCCATCGACTTTCAATGTTTTGTAAGGCATAGAAATCATGGAAGGCTTGTAAATGATGTAGGGGATCAAAATTATAGCCTCCCTTAAATTTAGGAATGTTATTCATATCAAGCCATTTGATGAGGTTGTTCCTTTGATGCCTATGAGGTCTTTAAACTACCTTCCTAGTTTGTATCGTGCTCCTAGTGGCTAGCAAGGGTTCATCTTCATTAGACATGTCATGGTGATAATTCCAATTTCTATTTTTCTAATAGTAATGATCTCATCTATTCTTACTTTGATGTCGTATATCTTACCTTTGCATTTTGTTTCTATCTTCATCTTGATCCCTTATTGTATCTTTATATCTATACCTATGTTCATCTTTGTCAAAACTAGACATTGAAGAGGAAGAGAAAGATGAAAAATTGGGAGAATCACCATGGCTTCTATACCTCACCCCATGGTTCCTTGATTTATCTTTTCTAGGTTTGGAGGAGGTCCTAGGCCCTAAGGTCCTCCTTGTTCTAGGACTTGTTCCATCCCATGTAGGATTGTCTACATCAGTTAAATGGAGTCTTTGAATGTAGTAAGGGTTTAAATGAGCATAGGAGACCCCTATGTTTAGTGATTCACTTATATTTTCTTCCATATAGAACCTATCATTTATCCTACTAGTGTTCTCATCATGATATGAATTATTGATCGTATGTGAAGAAGACATGTTTTTATTTGATAATGTGTGTGACTTAGAATACTAATATTTTTGAAAAGATAAATCATTAATACTTTTACAATGATTATTTATAATATAACTAATTTAGATAACTATCACCATCCCCAGTAATGGCATCAATCATGAGCATCATGTAGTCTCTACATCCAACCATATGAATGACAAGCATTCATGTGCAATTTAGTTGAATTTTATGGATGGGACTAGTCTGGTATCTATATTGTTAAGCATTGATCATAGGTCACTACCTTCTCACCTAGAATAGTGGTAGTTTTGTCAAGTATGGTTTAGTCCAAAGTGATGCATATGATTATGATGTTCTTGGGACCTTAAACTAACCTTAATAATAACATAGAAATAAATTATTTAATCTAATTAATAACAAGAAGATAAATTCTACACTAGCCTAAGGATGATGAGTGCCTATTCCTAGCTTGTTGTACACATCTTGAACTCATGTATCCACTACTAGGATTACCAAGTGTTATGCTACTAGGCAAACCATGCAATGATGCTACTTAGATTACCAAGCTAATACATGTTTATGGTTGAAAGTGATCACATTCATTCCAACAATTGATTAACATACATGGAAATGTAAGTATTAACTAAGTACATGAAAAGTAAATTACATTGAAAGTAAATTTATTCTAAGTTAAATTGATATAATGAATATGAATTCATCTTGATCTTATTATTATTCATGAAATATGTCTAGGTACAATTCCACTCGAATAAGACACTCTGCAACTAATTCAAATTCATACTACGAGCACTCATTGACTATATGCTAAGATCACAAAATAAAATTACAAGAGTCTAGCTACTAGAATGACCAAAAGGTATCAAATATGTAGTGGGTGCTTAGATATTTATGGCAAATACAAGCATTGCATCGATGGAGATGCATTAACACATTTAGGTGCATCGATAGGGATGCATCGATGAGGATGCATTGACAAGGATGTATTAATGGGGCTACGTCAACTCATCTAAGATGCATTACCCATTAATGCATCTACACATTTTCATCCACACATATGTGTTTACGAGGCATCATTGATGGGGATGCATCAATTAAGCTACTTGACATACAATGTCTCATCATAGACATATAACTATATCATACTTTATATGAGTAAATTAACTAAGTTATTTAAGGTAATACAAAGACATGTTTATTGATATAATTTTGCATCGATACATAATTGTAGGATAAAAGTAGCTAATTTTGTAATCTCTAACATAGAGAACAATATAAAACATCTACATACTTGGTCTATAGTTGTAGGCATACTTGACTAGTTTTAGTATTTAATGTTATAAAGCTTATTCTTAGTTTTATCCAAATACATTTTGTAAATATTAGAATATTTTGGTTATTCATTTAGCTTAGTGATGTAACATAGTTGTAATGGATTATCTATGATATCATAGATGTGATATCATAGCCTAACATACATAATTGTAGATACAATATAGTAGGCAATGGTCATGCCTATAAATACTAGTTCACCATTATCTCAAAAACAAGTTTTTTTCTAACAATTAGCAAAATTCTTATAGTTTTTTTTTCTTGAAGTTAGATTTAGAGTGAATGCTCATAGTGTGATGAATTATAGTTGTACAGAATCTTTATTCAAGTGAATTTTTCTTGGACATAATTCATGAATGGTAATAAAGATTGAGATTGTTCTTCATCATTGTAACATATCACTAAGAATTGATTTACTTTTCCATAAAGTTTACTTTTACTATGTCATTTACATTTATTAAGTCATTTATAATTCTTATACTTATTAGTAAGGTGGAATAAGTATAACTAGTTTCAAGTGTAAACTATAATTATTTAGTAACCCAGTGATGACTTTGCTTCATTCTCTTACTTGGCAATCCCAGTAACAGTTACATCAACCTAAGACATGTACAAAAACTAGGAATAAATACCTAGTGCCATAGAATAGAACATATTTACATTTTCATTATATGTAGAAATAGAATTTATAATAATTTTCATCATGTTTAGACTTAGCATACTAAAATTTAAATAACGTCAATTCATCAAATACCTCACTAAGAGTTAAGTCGTATGTTTTGCACCTCACCAACTATAACTGGGAAGACAATGATCATGAACTTATGATCAACTTACTAGTATACTTACATTGTCCATTCATGGATGATCTAGTCACACATGAACACTTCTAACTTGTATGATTGAGTATTGGAATACCCAGATATTCATCACTTAGCATAGTGATATTACCTTACAGTTTGTATGTTATTAGTTGTATTTGATATCTATGTTTATGATTGTCATTTTACTTATGTTGTTTCTCTTATTTATATGTTTTATCCATTTATGCAAGCATTTCTATGGCCTAATATGTATTATGTAGCTTCATATTGTCATAACTATGGATTTATCAATTATCCACTATTCATGTTTTATCATTTCTGATTAATTTTATGTTTCCTTAATGAATTTATTTCTTTTCTACCTATAAAGCTCAAATTTCAACATTGTCTAAAGATGTGTAGGATACTAAAACCATTAGCCATAATTACATCAATTTCTTTTCCTCTTCTTTACTAATATTAAGAAAAAAGATAATGAGTTTGGAAAATATTTATAAAAATTATAAAGATAGAGCTTTAAATAGAAATTCATATTTTTCTTTATTTATTAATCAAAATCTTATAACTTTTGATAAAGCTATTAAACATTAGAAGTCAAGAAAAGCTGTAGAAGAAGGAATTGCTTTAATAGAAAGAAATTAGACTTGGTAACTTGTAGATTTACACTAAGTTGAATGAGAATATTGTGGATCATTGAACTTAGAAAGGAAGAATGAATAAGTTCTCCAAAACAAAAATTCTTCAACACAAAGCACACACCAATTTTACATGGTTTCCCAACTTGGGTAATCCACACTTGGAGGTTAGAATGCTTGCATATCTCTAGACTTTGTTTATCTCAAAATGTTGTTTAAAGGATATGATACCCTATACAATTCTAAGCTTTACTTTTGAGTGATTCGTCACCATGAATCCACTCAACCTTGTAAGGTCTCAACAAACTTTGAATGTGGATTCTAGGTTTCCACAACCTTTACAAATGAAGCTCTACTCCTTAGTGTTGTGACACTACACCAACCACTCAACCTAGCTAGGTCCCGATAAGTTCAATGATGATGCCTTCTTACAAGAAGCACATCAACCCTAATGGGGCAACAAGAAAGAGAAACAAAGATTACAAGAAAAGAATGCAACTAATTTTTTGGTCCTTGTACTTTGAGGCATAATATAATAAGACCACTATAATTGTACAAAAGATAGGACAATAAGGTACATAAATAAAATATAATACAGTACACAATGAGTGCTTGAAGTTGACAATTGCTTGCTCAAAAATTTGCATAGTTTCCAAGAGAACGAAGTCTTATTATAGCCTTGAAGTTTCTGAAATCACCTTGGAATTTGTGCAATGGCTATCTAACAACTAGTGAAGACATCTTCTTTAAGATTGGGATGTCTCTTTGCATTAGACTTTTATTTAGGGGAGACATCTCTTCTTCATGGGAGATGTCTTCATGGAGACATCTTCTCTGGGATTTCTCTACTTTGACCAAGATGTCTTCTGCTTTTGGGAGACATCTTCTCATCTTTTGAATTTTGCTTCTTGAAGCTTTCTCTCATTGATTTGAACTCTTGGAGCATCTTTATTTTGTCATAGTCTTCTTCTTTACCCTTGCTTACACTTTTCTAATGAAGTTCTTGTTCAAGTTCTTGTTCAAAGTCTCTTGAGTCCTTGTAGTCCTCACTTGGACATCTTGTTGTAGCTCTCATTCCTTGGGTCTTCATTCATGTTTGACAAGTCCTTATTATCTCTACTTTGAAATATCTTTGTAGATGTAATCTCATCTTTTGAGCTCTCCTTCATGCCCTACATCATATTCCATAAAACATTCTATTTTTTCCATTTTTCTTAAGGTTTTGACATACCAAACGATCAACAATCACATTTTTTTGGTGATTTCTAAAACATAAGAAAATGGATGAGATGATAAACCAATAAATACTAAAAATAATATTAAAGGATTAAGACATATAAATATCAATGAGAACTAGGGACTATTGTAAAAGCTTCAAGATTCAAGGTGGTTCAAAGGTGTAGGAAAGGATGATAAAATCAAATATGATGACATAAAAGTAAAAGCTATCTCCAAGATGTACATCACACAAAGGGAACCAAAAAAAGCATAATCAATCTATATCATAAATTTTTCCTCAAATTGTCCACAAAAATTGTTTCTCAAAATTTCCACACAACCTTCAATATAATATGATCATATCATGTACAAAGCCACATATGTTCAAATCCAAAAAAAATTACATATGTGTGAATATCCAAATTTCTTTTCCTTTTTGAACATCAGCAAAAAGGAGAGAGAGAACACTTAAGGATCCTAATCACTAACCTTGGTTGCATCATTAGACTCTGAATCAGCCACTACTCTAGATGGGCAATAAGTCTGCTCCTTGTCATTACCATTGGTAGTGCTAGAGTTGGTTGAACACTACTCATCAACATTTGAAGATGGTACTTGAATAGGAGACCTCCAAGGATGAAGCTTCACTCAAAACTAAGATGAAGTTGGTGGACTAGGCTAAGTTGGAGCCTGCTAAGAAGATGAGGAAGCTCCCTTTATTTATTAGGTAATGTTAGTAAGTAGCCATTGGGATGTGATACCAAAGATACTCTCCATGGCTTACTTTTCAAAGGATCTAGGACATCACTTGGAGGTGGATCATGATGCTCAGGCTGCATGGAATCATGATGCTCATCCTGGAGATGAGCTAGTGATGCATCAAGCTCATAACTTGATTCCATCCCTAATTCATATGAATGAGAAGGTCCAACTACTATGGAATGCCTCAGTGATGCAAGAATGTTCTCCTCGCTATTAGAAATAGGAGTAGTAACTTCCTTAAACTATTGATCATTTGAAGGAAAAGGTATGCTAGTAGCATCCATTCTCTTACACATGTAGAAGTGATTTCCTTCAAGCATCTTAATAGCATGAGCAAATGGATGAAGGAGCTTCTTAAAAGAGGATCTAATCTATGCTCTAGTATATTTGAACCTTATAAACTAAGAAGAGGCTTAATAAGATGCTCTTGATATCTTCTTCTGTGATGGAGGTGGTCTGGTGCTTGATCTTGCTTCTACTGCATGAAAGTGGCTCCTCTTCTTAGCATAATCGCTAAGGCTCCTCTTACCTTTGAACAAAGACATCTCCAGAATAGGTACACTCCTCTAACATATCAAAAAATCAATGAGATAAGGATGCCCAAGAATTCTCTCCTCTCCTTGGCATACAAACTCAGCATGTCTCGATAGAGAGTATGCTCCAAATCCAGGCATTTTTCTATAAGGAGGCAGTACAACACAAAAAGTTGGGATGGAAGTAGATAACTATAGCTTCCTCATTTTACAATAATGTTATATAGTATAATAAGAGACAAAATGAAAGCATCAAGAGACATCCTGTTCCTATGAATTTAGCCTTTATCAAAATACATAGACTCTTGGAACAAGGCATCAAAGAACTCATCATGACTAATGGGAATTATACCATTTGTATAGCTATCATTCATAGCATCAATGATAACCCAAAAAAAATCTACATGAGAAATCCTAAGGAGTGCATTCACAACTTCAAAAGACACCTCAATTACAAGATCCCCAATCATCAATGTGGATGCCCAAACAACAACATTTGAAATTACAATATTACAGTAAAACTCTCTAATAAGAACTTCTAGAATTAGGAAATTCATTATAATGAAATCACTCTAGTTTAATACTTTAAAATAATCCATTAATGTTTGCTACTTGTGTAAAGGAAATGACAAGGAGCACTCAGAGATGATATTCAGGGTTTGAGTTACCTCAAACTAGTGCTGGGTGCTAGTGCTTTTGAATTGGGGCATGCATGAGCTTGGATTACTATTGTAACTTCCTCTAGATCTCTTATTTGACAATGGCTTGGATGTTCCAACCTTCTTGTGGGTCATTGTTGCTTAAATTTTTGTCACTAGTGGACTCCTAGTGGTTGTTGTGGGGTTAACTTCAAAGAATAAGAATAAAACGAGGGTTTGAACTCTTATAATCATGTTAAATAAGGGCTTTTTGATGAGAAAGAAGACATCTCTACTGGAAGATAGATGTCTCCTCTATGATTAAAAATCTAGGTAGATGTCCTCTTTTCATAGTAGACATATCTACTATGTTGCAAGAGATGATAGGTAGATGTCTCATTTTTGCAGTAGACATCTTTAGATAGATGTCTCTTCTTGAGTGTAGACGTCTCCTAGAAAACATATTCAATAATATTTCTCCTCAAAAAGAGGCTCAGCAGGATGAGATTTGGAAAAGGTGCTTATAATGCTAGAGAATGAGATTTCTATCTCAAGGTTTCTCATTTTGCACAGACTTCCTCTATCTCCAAGGCTTGACTCCCCTTCATGAATTTTTTGGAGAGTGTCTTCTCATTCCCTTGTTCCTTCCTTTTAACTCTTCATTCTTTCTTGATCCCTTTGGTATTTTGAGTTGTTCAATTCCTCCTATGGTCCTACATAAACTACCTTCTTGGTACATTTTGGTAAGGAGTCTTATAGTATGACTAGCTATTCAAATGATAAAACTTTAAGTTGCATTCCCATTTATTATACCCACATTTATGATAATAATAGAATCTAACCCTCTTATTATAGTAAGAGTGATTAGAATGATTAAACCTTTGAGGATCCTTTTGATGGATGGAAGCTTCTTTTGATTGGGTCCCTTGGAATAGCATTCGACTAAGATGGGGTTGGTGAAAGTGATTCATCTTTGTACAATATCCAAGCCTAGTTTTTTCATGTGGACTTACCATTCAAAGGAATTCATTTTCCTTTACCAAACTTTTGTTCACGAGTTTGACATATGTAATTTCTACTTTAGCCTGCTCACAAGATAGGGTTAGTTTGTCATTCTCAGCCATTAGGTTTGAGAGTTCTTTAGTAAGATTAGAAATTGTTAAATTCAATAAAGAAATTTCTTGATCCTTTGTTTCAACTTGCTTATTTAACTTTGTCCAAAGATTTTGAAAAGATAATAATTCATTACATAACAAATCAAACATTACTTCCTCATTAAGTTCATCATTTGAGGTGTCAACATCATCATCTGTGAAATTCATATAGATGAGATGTGAATTTTTTACATTATCATCCATGTCTTCTTCACTTTGTTCCCCATCATCCCAACATGTTCAGAAATTGGTCTTTTTTGTCTCTTCATTGTTTTTTCCCTTTCTATGTAACTTGCCATTACTAGGACATTTGGAGGCCACATCGCCTCTTCCACCATAGATCCAACATTCTATAGAAAAGGAATCAAAGTAGAACTTGAAAAATTTTTAGCTCTCACTTTATCTTTTAATGGATTTATTCTTTGTTGATTGGAGCTTTTATCCCTATAATTCTTTACATCTTTCTTAAGAGAAAGACTATCTCCTATTCATTACCCTCATCTGGCTCATTAGGCTCCTTCTCCTTAGAGGATGATTTTAGGGCTATGGGTTTTTCTTGAATAGCCCCTTCACTTATAAGATTCATTTTATAAGCAATAAGAGCACTTTGAAGTTCAAATTTAAGGATTGGAAAATATCTAATTTTCTCCATAACAGTAACTTTGGATCTAAATTTTGGCTGCAAAGTTATAATCATCTTTATTATGACATGGTTCTCCAGTAGATCTTTACTCATACCTCTAATGATCATAATAGGATCATTTTCTCTTGAAAGAAATCTTTAATTCTCTCTCCTTCTCTCATTTTAAGCTTTTCATACTCACTTTGCAAGACTAACAATTTAGATTGCTTAACTATTGAAGTTCTCTCATATGCAGCCTCTAATGTTTTCCAAATTTCTTTGGCCATTTTACATCAATCTACTTTATTAATTAGATTTATCTAATGCATAATATAAACAATTTTTAGCTTTTGAGTCATGCATGAACTTATCTGTTTCTTCTTGTGTCCATTTATCTTGGGGCTTGATGGCTCCTATTGTGCTATCAATGGGTGGTGTGAAGCCTTCAAGGATGGATTCCTAGACTTCAAATTCCATTGATTTGAAGAAGCCCTACATCCTTACCTTTCAATAGGCAAAGTTGAATCCATTGAACATGGATGGCTTTGTGTAAGAAGTTCCCTCCATTGTTCACTCTTATAAGTTGATGTAGAAACAAGAGTACCAGCTTTGATACCACTTGAGGATTGTTGAACTTAGAAGGGGGAAATGAATAAGTTCCCCAAAACAAAAATTCTTCAACACAAAGCACACACCAATTTTATGTAATTTTCCAACTTGGGTACTCCACACTCTAATGGTAGATCACTTGCATACCTTTGAACTTTTTTTTCTTAAATGTGATTTGAAGGGTACCACACCTTATACAGTTGTATGCTCCACTCCAGAGTGATTCATCACTGTGAATCCACTCAATCCCACAAGGTCCTGACAAGTTTAGAATGGGGTTTCTAGGATCCCACAACCTTTACAAATTAAGCTTTTCTCTAGAGTGTTATGAAGCTACACCAACCACTCAACCTAGCTAGGTCCCAACAAGCTCAATGATGATGCCTTCTCGCACAAAGCACATCAACCCTAGGAGGGCATGAAAAAAGAAAAACAAAGATTACAAGGAAAGGATGCAACTAATTTGCTAGACCTTGTACTTTTAGGCACAGTACAATAAGATCACTATAATAGTACAAAAGATGGTACAATGAGGTGCATAAATACAATACAATAGAGTACATAATGATTGCTTGATGTTAACACTTACTTGCTTAGAAACTTACATAGTTTCCAAGAGAATAAAGTCTTCTTATAACATTGAAGTTTGTGAAATCACCTTGGAATTCATACAATAGCTATCTAACGGCTAGTGGAGATGTCTTCTTCAAGATTAAAACATCTCTCCACATTATAATTTCATTTAAGGGAGACATCTCTTCTTCATGAGAGACATCTTTAAGGAGAGATCTTCTCCTAAAAGAAGACATCTCTTGTTTCTAGGAGACATCTTCTCTAGGATTTCTATACTTTGGCCAAGATGTCTTTTGCTTCTGGGAGACATCTTCTCATCTTTTTCACTTTGCTTCTTGAAAGTTTCTCTCATTAATTTGAACTCTTGGAGCATATTCATTTTGTTGTAGTCTTCCTCATTGTCCTTTCTCACACTTTTTTAATGAAGTCCTTGTCCAAGCTCTCTTAAGTCCTTGGAGTCCTCATTTTGACATCTTGTTGTGGCTCTCATTCCTTAAGTCTTCATTCATGTCTGGAAAGTCCTTATTTTCTCCACTTTGACATCTCTTTATAGATGTCGTATCATCTCTTAGGCTCTCCTTCATGCCCTACATCACATTCCACAAAACATTCTATGTTCTCCATCTTTCTTAAGGTTTTAACATACTAAAAGGTTAACAAATATCATAGTTGAAAAATAATGGAAAGTAAGGCTTATGGTAAATGTCTATAAATAATATCTAGTTACTAAAATTGAAAATAAAATTAAAATTTTATTTTATTGGTAGACATTGTATAATTGATGAGTAACGAGGTACCCCTACACTCAACCATACGAATACGAGCGTAGCATGCGCGATCTGGTCGAACTCCGTAGACTAAGTGCCTACATGCCTCATGTAATACTTAAGGTTAACCATTCATTGTCTTCCCAGACTTACTTGTAGTTTTCATGGTGTATGGTTAAGTAAGTACGAGGTATATTATTTTTATAGCTTTTTATATTTTATGTCTCCTATGCTACAAGGTGAAGAGTTTAGAAACTAATTACTAACTCTAACTAACTCACTAAGTCTAAATTACCTAGCGTCAGTATCCGTTCCCACTTACCGTACACACCTTGAACCAATGCAACCGTGGCTACCAAACACTAATCGTTACTAGGATCACCACGCGTAACGCACGTGCTCGAAGTGGTCGTACTGAGGCACTTAACTAGGAGGAAAGGATGAGAGAATCTAATCTAGCCTAACTGCGATGAGCATTCGTTCCTTGATTATTTGTACACATTGTTAAATGCTCATAATCAAGTCGTACTCATTCCGCGTTACTAGGAGATAAGGGTGAGAGAGAAAAAATAAATAACATTAAATAAAATCCTATTCCATGCACTGCAAGGTTTATCCAACAAGTTCATCTTTATTGTCGTACACAACTTGTGTTCAGGTACAATGTTGCTCGAATAAAGATCCGTTCACTTTAGGACTCCTATTACGGGCACATGCAAAATATTCTATCTCTGGAGTGATCAATCTGCCAGAGTTTCCCTACTTCTAGCCTAGGATGAGGAAACAAGGGAGAGCCACCTCTTATTTATATATATGACGGTGCACCGCGATATCGCGTATGCGATATCGCATGGGACGCAATATTACGACTACCGCGATATCGTGTCTCATCAATAATTATTAGATAGTAGAAATATACGTGATACATTTCTTATAAATATCATTATGAAAATTACCAAGAATTCTTGGTAACATTTGGAATGATTTGATAAAATTAGTAATCATAATATTCCACCTATGTCAAAGGTGCTCAAATGTAGGATATGATAGGAAAATGTAGTATTTGTCTTCAATGCTATTTATATTATACATTTGACATTTTTATAATACATTTAACATATGCATTCTTCATGAAGAATTTTGAGTGATCTACATATTTTAACTATCAAATGATGAAATCTCATTTGTGTTCTACTAATTATATATGACAAATAGTAAGAAATAGTAGTAGTTAAATAATTTTTTTTAGGTACATACTAGCAACATGTGGCTCTTACAAACTTTGTATGATAGTTCCCAAAGTTGGATGAGGCTAGAAGCATTGGTTGTGTGTTAATCATGTTTGTATTGTGAGTTGTGGAAGGTTGCATTGATGATTTTCTTTAGTCCATCATGACACTATGAATCATGATAATATCTTTTAAAGAAGTTGTAAATGTAGTTGGACTAAAAAATAGATAATTTAAAGTTTGCATAAGATTGACATAAGGCAAGCTAGACTAGAATAAGGTTTTGACATGTTGTTAGTTTACCAGCAGTGAGAAATGATAAAAGATAACTATACATATTCTGATGATGATTGTGAGTATGTTATGATTATATGATGAGACCAATACAAGCTCCTCTTCTACTAATTTTAACAAACCATGTATGGATGCACATGTAGTTTGATTTTTCAAAAACTTGTTTTGATTTTGGGTTCACCTATAAGACTTCGTTATCATCAACATCATCTTGGGCTTGCCTTAATAAAATGGCATCAGCTACATGAGTTTCTTTTCACTATCTCTATGAAGAGTTAGATCTTTTTTTATTTGCAATATCTTTAAATCATGTTCAACAACTTTTTTCCTTGTCTTCTTTGATCTTTCTTTTAATGTCTTTTGTTAAATAGTAATGTAGCAATTTTTTATAGGTTTGTTATCTAATCTTCTTTGCATATTCTTACAACATCTATGCTATTATTTTTATAACTTATTTAAAATAGGAGCCACTTTAATTCTTTCTATAATGTCTATGTTGTATAGTTTATCTATTTTGGTAATATTCAACATCTATCTAAGCACTCTTTTTACTTCCACACTAATATATTATTTATGCCTTTTTGTACTATCCAATATTCAACACTATATAAGATGTCAAGCCTAATTACTATCCTATAAATTTTTTCATTTAGTTTTATAGGCATTCTTTTATTACGTAGAATGTCACTAGATTATCTTTAGCTTGGCCAAATTGCCTCAATTCTATTTTTTATATTGTTAACAATTTGACCATCTAATTAGAGCATTGATTCTAGATAGGGGAACTAAATATAATAAGGAAATTTTTGGCCTTGACTTGTCCCTTCTACTTTGTCACTATTTATGTTGGTATCA
Source organism: Gnetum montanum (assembly GCA_015680685.1). NCBI lineage: Eukaryota > Viridiplantae > Streptophyta > Gnetopsida > Gnetales > Gnetaceae > Gnetum > Gnetum montanum. The sequence continues at coordinate 1,366,377 of MNCI01000520.1, read as the reverse complement.
AAATTGCATTTAATATATTCTATCTTATTTTTACTAATTTTTAATCCTTTTGATTTGAAAGCATATCTCTACTTCTCTATTTTACATATATATCTACTAACATAATATCTTCTATAAATAGCATACACTAAAAAATTTCACTTATATTTTCTTTATTAATTCATCCTTAATAATGGTAAGTATGTACTAAGTGTGATTTCTTGATGTAGATCTACTATGACTAGAATATCCAACGTTGTTTAATAAGTTCTTCTAATTTTAGTGGTAGCTCTTTCATATATATCTTGAATCACTTTAATATATTTATTACATATTGTTTCCTTCATAACACTCACCAAATAATATGATTTTTTCAAGTCAATGAATATATATATATATATATCTTCTATGTTTTTAAAATTTATCCATAAATTATCATATTAAGAAAATAACCTCCATAGTATATCTCCTTCCCATAAATCTAATTTTATTTTTTAATACTATTGATTCAAGTCTAAGACATTACTTTATGTATTCTTCTAAAGCCTCATAGGATGGCTCATTAGCTTCATTCACTCAACCACCATATCTCATTTGTGATGCATTTTAATTTCACCTAAAATGTTCTTTTCATTTTTCCTAATACAACCTTCTATTTATCATTAAATTAAATTTTCATAGAAATCCTAATTCTAAATTTCTTATTGAATTAATTATTCTTTAAATAAAGTGATATTGCCTTCTTTCAGATTTTACCATTTTATGAATTTAGTTCCTTTTCTCATGCTAACTTTGAAGCTTTATATAGCTAAGTCCATGACCATTAGCTAATGTCATTATACATGGCCTTGTCTCTTTTGCATAGCAAGAAATAATTAATATGTGTTTTAGTCATATCACTCTTATATAAGACATAACGATGCTAAGCACAAATTATGAGAGTATTTATGACCGTTGACGCTCCTTTCTTCCATTGGACGCTGATGCGCTGCTGAGCCCTCTTGCGCTCTGCCTCCTGCGGTGCTGCCGCCATCGCTCGCCCAGTGTATTGGATCGAAGAAGCTGCACAGAAAATAGCCGTTGGGCACTCTTTTCTTCCATTGGGCACCACTGCGCTACAGAGCCCTCCTGCTCCACCTCCTGAGTTTTTCTTGGCCATTTTATTTCTTTTTGCCATGCTATCTGGGTCCTTGCTCGTGGTGGGTGGACATGCACATTGGTGGTGAGGGTTTTCCTGCAGTCTAGGTTGTAGAACGGTGTTAGGAATGTGCACGCCCTAGGTGTGGGCAAGTCACAAAGATGGATTCATCAGCTTCTGCATTTCCTCAGGGAAGTTCATCTACCTCACCTCAACTTGATTTTCTTTTACCAGATGATATTTTTGAAGCAGTTTCTAAAGATTTCACATCTCATTTTCTGTTTTTTCAAATTGTGGGGTTTTTACCATGGTCCCCAAGTTTAAACACTCAAGTCCATAGCCTCCTTCAGCCCCATGGCATTTAGGTTTCTCACGCTCGTTATTACGCTCATCATTTCATTCTGGTAGAATTATCTGATGCTTCCCAAGTCGAAAAGGCTCTCTCTCAAAAAAATTTTCCAACTAGAAATGCAACCCTAATCGCACGCACCTAGAGTTTTGACTTTAATGTCAATGACCTAGCTTTTAATATAATTCCTTGTTACGTAGAAATACCCAATCTTCCACTCATTTTGTCCTCTGTTGAGAGGGACATTGTTAGCATCCTAGGCCCTATTATTTCTGATCATTATACGGCGATCAATGGAACTCAAATTTGTCGTTATTGTATTGAACTGGATATAGCCCTTCGGAAGACCTCATTAAACCTCGGTGCTAGTGGAAAAATATTTACCCAAAAAGTAGACTATTTTTACCTTCCAAACTCATGTCGCTATTGTCACAAGGCCGAGCATCATATCTCGGTGTGTCCTATCCTAGCTAGGAAAAAACAACATATAGCCTCTCAGAAGACTTGTTCCCTAGTCACACCACCAGTAGGCCCATCCTCAGTATCCTTTAAATTTGGATCTCCTCCCCCAACAACTCCTAAATCCTCCTCTCAGTCTAGCCACTCCAAGCTACAGAAACAATAGTCAGGTACTCACACCTCCACCCAGGTCATCCCTTCCAACGTTGTTAAGAACTCATTCTCGGAGGATGAGTTCGTGGTGGCCAGTGGAAGGAAATGAGTCAAAGCTTCCCTTCGTTCTACTTCTCCCTCCAACTCCTCTTCACTAGACACTTCCATGGCCCTTGCCCCCACCAACAACTCCTTTGCCCTCCTATCAGGAACAAAGGAAACTGATACTTCAACTCCCAAACCTTTTGTTGCCCTCCCATCCAACCTACCCCTGGTTTCCCCATGAATCTCCTTTCTTGGAACGTTTGAGGCCTTACTGATAGGCTTCGACAGAAGTGAGCAGGCAACTTTATATCTAGTCTTAATTTGACTTTTGATTTCATTCTCCTTCAAGAAATTAAGATTTCAGCGAACCTTTTATCCTATTCTGCCCATTGGTTTCTTCCTCACTCCTCACTCCTAGAGACCTCCCATGCAAGTGGGAAAGGAGGAGTGGCCATTCTCCTCTCACCCTACTGGAAAACTAAAATCCTTCAAAGCGGTTCTAATTCTAGGCATAGAGTTTCCTGGGCCACCTTCTCATCCCAGCATGGCCCTTTTGGCATTTTCTCAATATATGCCCCAAATGACTCCACAGAACGGGCTCTCCTTTGGCATGAACTTGCAACTTCTCTCCCTCCAATGCCTTGGATATTTGGAAGAGATTTTAATATGGTAGAATTCCCTCAAGATAAGCTCGGAGGGGCATTTCTTCAATTGCCCAATCTCGAGTATCAGGCCTGGTCTACATTTAAGAAAAGATTTTACCTCTCAGACGGGGCAGACAACTCCATGTGCATTCCCCCCCATAGATTTACTTGGAGCAATCTCCGTCTAGGGCAAGCTTGCATCTACAGCAGGTTAGATAGGTTCTATTTCTCCACCCTCTCCTTTTGGCAAGCTTTCTCTACCACTATAGTTCATCATCATGTCACCTTATCCGACCACCTTCCTATCTCCATATCTATCAAGATTCATGGTAGCCCTGACCGACAAAAATTTCATCTTTTCAGACTACACAACAACTGTTTTTCTTCCCCCACTGCCCAACTTCTTCTCTCCAACCTTTGGAATGCCGAACCTAGGCCCCTAAATCAGACGGGTTGGATTAATTGGTGGCATCGTGCTTCATGTCGAGTGCGAAACTTCGCTCGTTCATATGGTAAGACCGTGGCTGCTCAAGCCAAACTTGAATACAACAAAATTCACCTCACTATTGAGCATCTCACTAACAAACTAGCTCAAGATCCCTTCAATACTCTAGTTCACGAGGAGCTAGCTAGAGCACGCGTTGCCTTCCAACATTGGGAAGTGTACCGAGCACAAAGTGCCTTAACTAAAAGTCGGCTCACTTGGTTAAATATTCAAGATGAACACTGTAAGGAATTTTTTAAATATCTTAATGCTGCTTCCCCTTCGCATGCTATAGACAAAATCTCATGTGAGGGTACCACCATTACTGACCACAATAGTATCCTCTCTTTTCTTAAGAACCACTACGAAACCCTTTTTGCTGCTACCCCAATGGACATCTCTTCATTCAAGGCTGCCACCCCTAATTATCCTCACCTTATCAATCCTACTATGCTACAAAGCCTTGACGCTGATATCACTCTAGCGGAGCTACAGGAGGCTTGTTCCAAGTTAAGTCGAGGAAAGGCTCCTGGTTATGATGGGTTTCCAGTAAAATTTTTTCAAAATCATTGGGATTTGGTTGGCAAGGATCTTTTGCAGGTCATTAATGAGGCTCTCTTAACTGGTTCCCTTAGGCCCAATCTAAATCAAGGGGTAATTCGTCTCCTCCCCAAGTCTGGGGATCTAACCGATATCTCCAATTGGCGTCCCATAACTCTTCTCAATGTAGTGTATAAAATTTGGGTGAAGTGCCTTGCCTTATGGCTGAAAAAAATTCTCAATCAGATCATATCCCCTCATCAAACAAGATTTTTTCCTAGTAGATATATTTTAGAGAATGTGGTCGCGGCGTGGGAAGGTCTCAAGTGGGCTGAGGATGATGGACAAGATATTCTCCTAGTGAAACTAGATTATGCCAAGGCTTATGACAACATTAAGTGGGATTTTATCTTGCAGACTATGACCAAACTAGGTTTTGGACCCAAGTTCTTTCATATGGTGAAATGCTTATTCTCAGATGCTACTGCAAGAATTGCCACTACCTTCGGCATTACCTCTCCCTTTCCAATACATAGGTCGGTGCGCCAAGGTTGTCCTCTGGCCCCCTATCTCATTATCATTGCATTAGACTTTCTTTGTCATCAAATTAACTTGGACATTAAAACTAAAGTTCTCACTGGGATTAGCCTTTCCTCCTCTCAACAACAGCTTCTCAATATGCACTTTGCGTATGACTCCTTTTTTCTAGTCCAAAACACAGCCATCAATTTGCACTGCCTCTTATCAAGGGTGGAGCAATATTGCACACTCTCAGGTTCCATAATTAACTGGAATAAATCCTCTATTTATAGCTTTAAGGGTGATTACAAACATGTGACCAACTATAACTGGAAGCAGCTTCAAGATCAAGACATCGTTAAGATTCTGGGAATCCCTTTCCACTTTAGAGGCTCAACATCTATCCTTTGGGAGCAAGTTATTCATCGAATTCAAAAGAAACTTGACAAATGGAAAACTAAACCCCTCACACTTGTGGGTAAATACCTTGTTTGTAAGTCCATATGCACATCCACCCATGTGTATTACTCTTCGTGTTGGGCCCCCTCCCAAGTTGCCTACCAAAAGCTAGAATGGTTATTTCGTGACTTTATGTGGTCTTCCAAGGACTCTCAAAAAGGCTTTCATCGTGTCACTTGGACTATTGTTACTCTCCCCAAGAATAAGGGTGGCTTAGGCCTTTTGAACTCCTATAAGCAAGGAATTACCCTGGTTGCTAAGTGGTTGGTACAACATTTAGATGCCTCAAATATTATAGGGACCCTCCTCCAATTAAGGCTTCATCAAGCCTTTCCTAAAAATAAGCCCTTCTGGAAAGACATCCATTTCGTTAATTGGATTCTTTCCCCCCTCACTATCATTCTTCCCGGATCTCATGTTTTCAAAAGCATTTGGAGGGCCTGGCAAATTGTACACACTCACATAGATTGGACTAACGTTAAAATCAACCCTACTATCCTCTCTAAAGTGTGTCCATGGTGGTTACCTCTGTCACCCGCTCCCCTTGCTATCACAAATGCTAAGGTGGCTACCTCGTGGTATCGAAAAGGTGTCATTTCCTTGAATTGTCTTAGGCTGGCTAGTCGTTGGATTTCAGGGGTCGAGTTTAACACTTTGTATGGGGAGTCGGCTGCAATGAAACATTGCCTTGTTCAGATTTACTCTTTCCTCCACGGTCACTGGCACCTGGATGTTACAGTGCAAAGCCTTTTTCATGGCCTTCAATAGCTTAATGCGGTTAAACTCTTGCCCTATCGACCATCTGTTTCCTTTCATCTCATGCACGACCCATCTGAAGTCATTCAACGTTGCAATAAATATTGGCACAAACAAGAGTCAGAAACATTTTGGATCCCTCTCTTCCAACTTATTTGGAAACTTTCGACCCTCCCCAAAATTAAGCAGTTCCTTTGGTGTCTTCTCCACCATGGTCTTCCTATCGGAAAACGTCTAGAATATCTTGGGATTCCTAATCCCACTTGCCCTCTATGTGGTGGATACAATGAATTTGTCCATGTGTTTTGGCAATGTCCCTTTGCTCAACATGTATGGCAGTGGACTTCTAAAGCTTTTCCATCCTACAAGCTATCTCAAGAGGATGCCATATTCGGATTCTTGAACATTACTTCTACTAATCTTAATTTTCTGTGGAAAGTTATTAGGCCTACTATTTTATATTATATTTGGAAGCGAAGATGCAATGTTCTATTTCAAAAGATAGAGTATTCTAACAAATGTTTGCTTACCAAGTTGGAGCTATTGCAGATCTTTCACCTCACCTATTTTCAACTCACATCTCAAGCATCCAAGTTCAATCTGGACAGTCATCAATTGGTTCATCTCCTGCAGCTATGGGAAAGACCTATGTGTTTCAGTTACACTTAGCATCAGTAATCTCTGCAAGGAAGTTTTTCCTTTTATTATGTGGATTCACCATTGACATTCCCTCTATCCTTAATTGAGAGCTCTTTGCCTCATCTAATTCTATGTCATTCTATTTTGTAAAAATCCAGTCTGTGCGAACATTTGGTTGTGCCCCAACTTGGGGTACCTCCTCTAATACTCATTTATTTCTAAGGTGTTTCCCAAGTGTCATTCACGATGCTCTTAGTTTTCCCCTTTCCTTAACCCTATGACTTATTCAAGTTGTTGTAATTGATGCACCTTTAATTTCAATAAA
>MNCI01000520.1:1124032-1351523 GCA_015680685.1 Gnetum montanum | reverse complement strand
ACACAACTTGGGTTCAGGTTACAAGCTGCTCGAATAAAGAGCCGTTCACTCTAGGACTCCTACTGCGGGCACATGGGGAAAAATTCTAACTCTGGAGTGATCAATCTGCCAGAGCTTCGCTACACTAGCCAGGATTGGGAAATGAAGGGAGTGCTGCCTCTTATTTATAGATATGGCGGCGGGACGCGATATCGCGGCCCAGTGCAAGTCGCGTCTCATCACTACTGCATACTTATTATTAGTTACTATTTGTTACTACCTAGTGCTACTTCTTAGGAATTTTTACCAATGACCAATCATGAGCAGCAAGTAGTCCCTACACCCAATCATATGAATCACCAGTGTTCACTAAGCGATCTAGCTAAATTTTGTAGACTTTAGCTCTCTAAGTACATATTATCTAGGTAGTGAACTTAAGGATGTGATCATTTTTTTCTTAGTTTGACTTGTGGAGGTACAATGATATGGTTAAGTGTAACTAAGGTACATGATTTGTAGAACTTTTATATTTTTCATCTATTTATCCTAAGCCTGAAAAGCCAGTGGTTAAATGCTACTTAATCTAGTAGCTATTTAATGCCTTAAGCTAATCCTAACATAAACATCCATTCCCACCTATCATACACATCTTGAACATGCCACAATGCTACTAGGTTATCAAGTGTAAGTGCTATTGGGATTACCAAGCATTAATGTATGCTTGAGGTGGTCATACTTATGTGCATTAATTATTCATATTTAACTGATTAATTAAGTGCATGAATCTAAATTGCATAATAGTAGAGTACATTAAAGTAAACATTATGCTAATTCCAAGTGCTACAAGGTTTATCAAGAAGTTCATATTTATTGTCATTCACATCGAAGTGTCCAGGTATATTAATGTTCAAATAAAGATCTATACACTTCTCAACTCCTACTGTGAACACTTAGAGAAGATTCTAACTGTTACAGAAGTAAAATGCAAGAACTTTGTTATGCTATTAAATGAACAATGCCATAAATGAAATAGGTATGTGCATTTATATAGGTAAGACTAGACATTGTGTTGACACATATGCTTTGATGCATCTTTCCATGGGTTGATGGGGTTGTGTTGATGCATGCTCATCAATGCTACTCAACAATGATGATTCATCATACCCCCATGACTAACTAAAAACTCATCCTTGAGTGAACAAAAGGAGGAACAAGTTCATAAAAAATTAGGAAAGGTATGGAATCATAACTAATTGAATGATTGACTCAGACTAACATAGACTAATTCTTAGAGTGTAAGTGTATGAATTTACAACTTTTACAGAAATAAGTGTTCATGGAAAAAAATAAATACTATTACAAAATTTGATAGCTAAAACCCCTCTAATGGCTAAAGAGTGAAAGAAAACCAAATGCTCGTAGAAGGTGGAGGCTCCTGAGATGCTGAAGGACCTTCCCCTACCTTTGGTGCATGTGGTAGTTGAGGTTGAATCTATAGTAGTTATGGATATCCTACTATAGCTAAAACTACTAGTTCAAGATGAAATGCATCTAGTAATGCTTTCATCTTCTCTTCTTTACTTCTGGGATTATACATGGTCCATGTAGCATCACTAATGTGGGCTGATATAGGAACATCCCACAAATAGGGCATGGTAGGAAATAACTACGTAACATTAAAAAACCAAGCAATGAATTACTTGCATTTGATGTTGAACACTCTAAGAGCATTCTATGGCTCATGGTATTTATTTATTCTTCTTGCCAGGTTCTTAGCCATTGATCATTGATCTATGAATTACACTTTTAGACTTCAAGTTCAACATTAACTATTTCCAACTTTTGCTTTGTGTCCTTTTGGTGCTTGAGCTCGGCCTCATACAAAAGGTACAAGCTAGTGACTTGCTTTTCTAGTTCTAACCTTGGCCTTCTAGCACTTAGCATTGCCAAGTTCACATAGCAAAGGTTGGCTAACTCCATGTACTCCATCATCTCCTCAATTTGCATCTTCTTGAAGTGAATTTCTGCTTTGTTGTACATGTTTAGTCCATTAAAGATGGGTTGCCACATGTCATCCCCTTATTGGAGTTGTTATAAGGCCTCATTTACCTTTGCCTTCACTAGGTAGATCTCCTTTTCCTTAATCTCTTTGAGAAGGCCAACCTAGTTTTTGTAGTGATTTTCCTCTCTTTTAAACTTTAGGGCCTTATTTTTCCAAGCAACAATCTCAATGGCTAATTTTTGGTGAAGTGCTTGGACCTTCTTCATTGAGAGATTTCTATTTTCTATAGCCAACCTGCTTAAATCCATGGTTACCTTGGCAAGTTACTCCTACTATTGTCTCAGATATTCAACCATATGGCCCTTTTGAGTGCTAACATTATGTAGGTGATAGTTGTCCTTGGACAAAATAGCATTCTCCTTGTGGGTCTCTCAAAGGTCCTTCTTAGTGTTGTAGGCCATGGCTTCTATGATGGAATGCTTAAAGACCACAGTTTCCTTAGCATTCTCAGCCACTTTGAGTTTTTTTTTAAAGATATAAGAAAGCTTCATCTCTAGTTATGACATGGACAAAAATAGTAGGATCATCTTGGCGAGCTCTTAATTCTTCAACTTCAGCAGCAAATTACCAATTTTTAGATGTGGCTACTTCAAGTTGGGCATTAGCAAAGATGAACTTGCCCCTAACTTTCAAGAGCATTCATTGGATTGTAGTGATGTTATTTGGAAGGTAAAAGACCTTCGGAAGTAGTTGCCCAGCTTCAATATGCCAATCCAACACCTCCTCATGCTGGGCTACACTAAGCATTCTACTTACTCCCATGGATGTTTGTAGATCCTAAAGTGTAGCAACATTAGGCATAGTGGCTATAGGAGTGTTCAATGCTTCACCTACTTTATCAACCACCACCTTGACCATTATTTCCTACACTTGATGCTCCATCACCAAGACATTTGTTCCCTCGTCCTCCTCTAAGTGCACTAAAAAAGTAATGACATTTTGAGAGATCTCTTGGAATTTTTGTTATTCTAGAAGGGACACCATTACTTCTCAAGCATAAGGATTGAACCTGGTAGATGCTTGTATTCTTCAAGCAAAACATAGTGATACCATCTCTTCCAACTAGCTAATTATACATGTGACTTTATTCCAATGGCTCAATGCTAGTCATTAGATGTAGCATTTACCACCACTTGGTCTAGCCTGTTGCTACTGTAGAATTTTCTCATAGATCTTTTGCATGTGCTCAATGGTAGCATGAGCCTCTAGTGTTGTTTCTTAAGTGGTGGGTGATGGTTGTGGTTGCTCCTCTTCTTGCACTTTGGATGGCACCTTGTCCTTCATCATTTCTACCTAAGAGGGACTAGAAGCATGATGAAGGTTGTCATTAGAATGGTGGGCTATTCCTCCACTTTTGCACAACTTTTGAATTAGGCATGGAAAGGGGAGTTCCTTTATTCCATGATTTTTCTCCTTAAAGCACTTTATGATCTCTAAGTAGCTCAGCTATGGGATAATGATCGAGAATTTATCACTTAGAGTAGCAAACGCATGGGTAGATAAGGTCATAACTTTACTTAGCCTTACTATTGGATCAAGGTGATAGGTTGCAATTTTGAAATATGTCTTCTTTACCTTGGTGAGTGCATCATATTCTATGTGGTCAAATCCATAGCATCACTAGACCCACTTTGTTTTCACCTATAGGTTTTCTTGTGTTGAGATTTTAACTAAGGTTATCCTAATGTTTGGCAACTTGAGGACTTGAAAGATGGCCTTCATCGAGTAGGAAACATTGATGTCCTTGATATTCACCATGGAATCAGCCTACCTATTGTTCTAGAAGAGGTATGTTTCCCCCATGTACCATTCCCCACTAGAACTAAGGATGGGCCACATGGAGGAATTCTAAAGTTTTGTCTTAACTTCTTCTAGAGCCATGTCCAAGAAAGGATGAAATTTTAGCTCTTGAGGAGTCATACTCTAGACCTTATTAGAGTGAATTTCCCTTAGGGAGGCATCAATCAAAGTGACCTTAAGGATTGCTCTAGGTTCTGATGCCCCATCTTAGTGTGATTGCCTTGTTTCAATGGTAGGAATTTGTTCAACAGACTCCACTTTGGGCTCCTCCTAAAGAGGTTCCATTGCATGGATTTATATCATTAATTCTTGGGATGGCTACTTATTCCTTGGTTCAAATGGTTGCACCACTACTCCATGTTTTGGTCTTGGTATCATTTGTAATCACAACATGACCAAGGATTAGTGTTTGATGTATAACTTCAAACACTTGGATACCCTATCTCGTTTGATCTTGTTACACTTTGGCTATGTTGTGATTATGGTAGATTGATTATTTTAATATTATTTTTTTATTATTTTTCTTAGATGGCTACTAAAGCTCATTGGAAATATTTAACTCTTACAAATTAGTGATTTTAATAGTATTTTATTAGTTAGATCTTGTAGGAGTTATAAAAAATTTGAAAAATTTTCCATCAAAAACCTAACATTTGTGATCCCCATGATATAAAGCTCACCTCCAATAGCTGTAGGAATGAAGAACAAGATTAATACAACAAGCAAGTGGAAGGTTATGGGCTTTAGAAGGCTCTAGGCTTTGAAAATAGCAAAAAACTCCTTATTTGTGGGAGAGGAAATGATAAAAAATTGGCCAAGTGATGTGGTATTTAGAGGTTTTTTTTTTATGCTATGTCAATGTGATCACATTGATGGGGTCATGTCAATGCAAGGGGCTATGTCAATGGGATCCCGTTGATGCAGTGATAGACCAAAATTTTGACATTCAAAAAATTAAGTAAAAATTAAAGAGTTTGTCACAAAATTAGAGTCTAGAGGAAGCCATCAAAGCCAAGAACATGATGGAATGCATGAACAAGGTAAGAATAGGCATAAAAAGGAGATTTAATTTGAAAAATATTAGGTAAGGAATGCAAAATTGGATGTAATCAATGTGGAATGTAGAAGATTTGAAAGTAAACATGTCTAAGTAATGAGGAACTTAACTAGCCCAACCAAGAAGTATGCAATTGAGTTCTCCCCATAACAAGTTCATGCCCTTAATGACCTTGCATGCCCTCAAACCAAGGAGTCTATGGGCTCCATGGATGATTAATAGTTGTGATTAGTTAATGATCAAATCCCAAAGAAACCATCAAAGAATTATGACCATATCAAATAAAGACATTGAAATAACATGAGAAAAGGCAATGAGGTGACTGATGAAAAGCATAGGTAGATGAGAGAGTTTGGAATGGAGTCCTTGATCATGGTCACATGAAGTCCCTTGTGGAATGTGTGATTAATATGACTTGATAATGTCCATCCTTAGTCTGAATTAAGAATAATGACTTCTAGTGAATTCACATTGATACTCTTAAACTAGCCCATCCCCCAAGGTGCAAGAACATCCTTGCAGATCAATCATCATTCCAAAGAGAGAAGAAAAGAGAAGTAGAAAGTGATAAGGACATTAGTTAGAGGGGTGCCTTCAAGCATAGGTAACATGTCTTTCTAGCCCCATAACTAGTTCCTGTAGCTATTTATTAATTCTAATGGGTGTTCTTTGAATTTTCATTATTCTGATGGGGACCATACCATACAAAGACTTAGCTTCCTATTATTGGTAGAAATAAGAATGATAAACAATCCATGAAAATACTAATGCACCTTAGAGGGTAGGCAAGTACAAAAAGTGTTAAATCCTCTTGAATTCACACACTTGTCTATCCATTTAATCCATCCCAAGTTTGGAAACTACCAAGGTCACAAGTTCATTATAAGTTGCATTTAAGAAGGGACCTCATACTTCCAAAATAAGGGAACACCATAAAGTTGTATGCATTAGTGAATGATATGGACTCACAACCTGGTAATCATGAAAAGAAATAATGTCTTATTTATGAAAATCAAAATTCAAAGATAGAATCCAGATATTTGCAATAAAATAACATTACAAAGTATAAATCACCATCAATTAGTAGCTATAGTTGTGCAAAGTCTTGGTGGAAATAAAGAAAGAAAAGACAATCATAAGAAAAATGAAAATCAAATAAGATAAAATATAGAAAAAATTGTAAAATACTTAAGAAAGAAAAATGTACTAAAAATGTTGTAAAAGAAAAAGGCTGAAAATAGAAAAAATGAAAGATTGAGGAGTTACTTTAATTGGTTTAACATGGATGGCCATCTCCCCCATGATTGAATTGGAAGGAGGAGATTTGAAAAATCAATCATGCCTATCCATCTATTGAGGTGCTATAGTCATTGGCTATCCTGGGTCTTACAAAAGGATTGAGTTATTGTGTGTTGACTAGTAGTTTCTTGCTTAGGTTTTTAGGTTTGTAAACTAACATGGCCCCAGAGGAAAAGGTTTTAGAGATAATATAAGGTCTCTCTCATAATATTTGAAATTTAGTTTGTTGTGGCACATGCATGGGATTCTAGTATAGGACCTTATCTCCTAGTTGAAATTTCACCTTCCTAATCCTAAGGTCATGTCATTACTTGTTATAGGCCTTGTGCACTTCATTAGAGGATAGGGCCACTAGTCGGTTCTCATATAGCAAGTTGAGATTCATTAACTATGCCTTTTTTGCTAGATTCAAATCTAGGCTAAGGTTACAAAATGTTGAAAGTGTACGGATTTCCATTTGGAAAGGAAGTGTTGGTAAATTTTTGTACATAAGCTCATAGGGAGAGTAGCCAATAGGAAGTATCCATGTGGAATAGTACGTCCAAAGGGCATGGTTCTTGTTATTATTATTTTTATCTCCCAATTAATAACCTCCACTTGACCATTGTCTTGGGGGTGGTACGGAGTTGTCAATTTATGTTCAACTCCAAGCATTGCATGAGCTTCTGAAAAATGGTGCATATAAAATGAGTTTCACTATTAGAAATAAGTATACATGGCATCCTCAACCTATTTAGAACATGCTGTTGTACAAACTGGACTATTGTAAAGGATATGCAATCAATGACTATCGTAGCTTCTACTCATTTTGTATGGTAGTCAATAGCTACAATTATATACATCTTCCCATTGGACATGGGAGTAAGAAGTCCCATAAAATCAATGTCTCAAATGTCAAAGGGCTCCAATGGTTGGATCCACTATTGGGATTCCCTCATATGAGTGGTTATCCCACCATCGCATTAACATCAATCATAGGAGTATATGAAGTGATGGACGTCCTTGAAAAGTGTAGGTCAATAATACCCTACCATGAGGATTTTAATGGTCATTTATCTTCCAACATAATGGCCCCTAAAAGGGCCCTCATGTACATCTTGGAGAATACATAGTTGATCATCATCAAAAACACACAATCAAACTAGGCCATTGGTGCAAACCTTATAAAGGTTTTCATTGATGTCCATGAAATGTTTGATCCGGTGAAGAAATTGTTGTTTCTTCTTGTTGTCCCACTCTTGTGGCATCTTCTGAGTGAGTAGGTAGGTGATGATGCCATCGTACCAGTTGTTTTCCTTAGGGTCTTATTCAGTAACAACTCTAGCAAAGAGAAGTTCATTAGGAAATTGATCTAAAATTGGGCTCTTCTCCTCTTTGTTGTTCCATCATAACCAAGACAAGTGGTCAACTACTGCATTCTCAGTTTCCTTCCTATCCACCATGGCAAAATTGAACTCTTGCGAGATTACTAGCCATCGTATGATATGGGGACTCACCATTGGTTTATTCATTAAGAACCTAATTACACTATGGTTCATGTGCACAAACACCTTGTATCCAAGCACGTAGTACTTGAATTTCTCTAAGGCATACACCACTACCATTAGTTCTTTCTCAGTGGTGGTGTAGTTCAACTGTGCACCCATAATACTTTTGACTATACAGTGAATATAATAGGGACATTTTTTATTGTCCAACTATGTGAGCATGGCTCCTAAGGCATAATTGGATGTGTCCATCATAATATGGAATGGTTTGAACTAATTGGGTACTTATAAGATTAGTGTTTCTACAAGATTCTATTTAAAGTGTCAGAATGCATGTTCACATTGAAACAGCACCAATTTCGGGCTTTAGCACTTCAACTGCAAATTTGTATAAGTGTCAAAACTTGGCAAATTTTTCCAAGTGTTGGTGCTACACTCTCCAACGTAGCTAGTGTAGCATGCATCAAGGCCTGTTTTGCAAATTTTTGTAAGTGTCAATAGCAATTGCATAAAAAAAATTTCTAAGTGTCCTGCTATGCTCTCACTCTACCTGCAACGCTCCAAAGTGTAGCTAGCATAGCACACACTTCCATGGCTAGTTTGCCCAAGTGCCAAGGCAAAAGTTATCAAGATTTCTTGGGATGGATGAAATCATTCGGTAGATTTTCTATCTTTTGGGTTGCTATGCTATGCTATGTTCCCCAGCATAGCCAACGTAGCACACTTTTTAGTACCTAATTTTGCCCAAGTATTAGACAAGAAGTTGTCAAGCTAGCTCAAGCATAGAAGAGAGGTTTGGTAGATATTCTAATTCCTAAGGCTGCCTCTCTTGCTATGCCCTAGAGCATAGCTAGCGTAGCATGAAGGAAGACTACAAATTTTGTCAAATTTTTCTATGTATCCTTGCTATGCTCCATATCATAGCCAGCATAACCAATGTTGGACATCAAAATTTAGCAAACTTTTGACTAAGTGTTGTGTTATGCTCTAGAGCATAGCTAGCGTGACACTGAAGAAAAGCCTCTAATAGCCTTCAAAAGCCTCTATAACTTAATTACAGCCTTCATCTCATCTCCAACTTTCTTCCAACAAGTAAGATCAATAATTTGTATCTCTTTTTCATCCCCATTGGTCCCCAAAATTGCTCCTACACTTGACCCTACTTGAAAGAGGGGAAGATGCAGTCTCGAAGTGTAGCCTCCAAATTACACTATTTTTCATTGTTTGCAGGTACTTTGTGATCATTCAAACTTTGGCACATGTAGTCTTAACAATGTAGTCATAGTTCAGCCATCTCTGAGGACCCATTGCAATAGTCTAGAGTGTAGCACTTTGTTACTCCTATGGAAGCATATCAAGGTCAGCACAACCCCATCTACCCTCATGCCATGTGGCATCCAATCTACATCTTGTGCCACATGGCACATGATCCACATTTCATGCTAACCCTAGCCCTATAAATACCCCTACATTTAGCATTTTAGGGATTGGAAAATCAAAAGAGAATTGGGCATTTTAGCATTTTGAGCATCCTTGGCACTCTCACACTTGAGCACTTGAGCACACCTAGTACTTTGATGCATTCCCAAACCCCGTTAGACAACTAGTGCACACCATCTAGAATGCAGTTCACCATTGTACACATGAAACATAGCAATAGCCAACCTAGTAGGTTCAGTCCTAATGGTAGCCATTAGTTCCATGTCCCAGATGTCCCAAAGACTATGAGTACATTGCTACGTTACCACTATGACTACCTATACACTATGTACCACTCTCATCTATTTTCCTACAATAGCTATGCTCCCTTGTCTAGGGTGGTGCACTTTCATTCTTAAGTTTTTGTTACATTTTTCAAGCACTTTTTCTTTGGCACTTAGCATAACACTCATGTTTTCCTTATTATTTAGCATGTATTTGCATGCATACATTGCTGTTCTTAGGTTGGGACACCTAGCTACAGCATAACACTCATGTATTTATATAGCCTCACTCAACCCCATATAGCCACAACAACAATCACTCAAACTACGCAACCAACCACTTGAGCACATGGCATTCAATGACAAAAAATACAACTTCCTCTATGCGAAACTTCAAGTGGGTCTATCCTTAGATTTCCAAGAATTAGACACTAAGTGCAATTTCGAAATCATACACTGAAATGAGAAGGAATTCCTTCCTACACTTGATATCTTCATCCCACTTACCGACAACTTTTGTTGGTTACTAGACTAGCTCATTAGAGTGAGTAGAACTAATGAGCATGATGCAACATCAAACTATGACAAACCCTTGTAAGATGGGCAAGAGGAATTTAAGGCTCATTTAGAGAGTGGTGTCTCATTATATGCCTTTGTCTAATAGCTCTTTTCTAGTTTTTTCCCACACCAGTTGAAGTCATCTACCTTCTTTGAGGTAGTGGCATCACTCTTGCTGCCCCGGTCCATGCCCGTGATAGCTAGCCACCAAGCACTGCATGCATAATAAGGTGTGGGACCATCTACCACCTTTTCCTTTGTCATATTTTCCCAATCAGCATAGCCTTCCCTACTAGTATTTTTAACACAGCTGTATGTGCACATGATTACCTTGTCTTAGTCACACATGAGTTAGGTCTCCTTCATCCCAACCATCTCGTTGGCACCTCCAATAACAATGCAAGCCACATCATGTGGTGGATCCCAGCCTCTATGCCTATGTCACAGTGGTCACACATCTAGCCATACATGCAACAACAAATGCAACAAGCATCTCATATGATTGCATAGTGCACAGTAGGGCAGTAGGCTGCTCAAATGACACCATTGGTGGCACAACCGGCGTAACCAATTACATCTCCTCTTAGTTTGGACTACGCATTCAAACTCATTCAAAGACTAATGGAGGAGGTTAGGTGGCTTAAAGTGGCTAACTTAGAAATAGTCCATGTAATTGACTTCTACCAAAATAACCCCATCAATCCTATGGTCCCATCACTAACCTTGCCTCCTGGGGTCTAGTCCTTAGTTCACAAAATAAAATGGTGAGGAGGATCCCAATACACACCTCATAACTTTTTATTCTTAATTCCTACTTCTACAAGCATGGCCACATGCAATTATATGTATCTTTGCCATGTCCTTAACTGGCAAGGTGCTCAACTAGTACTATGTGCTTCCCAGGGCTTCCATCTCTACTTTGGAAGAGTTGCTGAGCCAATTTGTAACCTACTTTAAGTATAACTTGAAGCCTAAGGCTAACTTGGATCAACTAATGGACATCAAGTAGGGGCCTCTAGAGCCTGTGCAAAAATTCATACAACATTGTAGTGCTTCTCTTAATGAAATTTGTGAGCTGATAGTGGAAACCCACATTCTGGCAATCTTTAAAGGTGTAGTAAATGACTTTATTAAGTCAAAAACTATACTATCTAGCCCCATGTTCCTTGAGCCAAGCCTTTGCTCAAACAAAGAGCATATAGAACATGGTAGAGGCTAGTAAGAACCCAGCTTATGAGGCCTATAAAAATGAACACAAAAAAAGTACAAAGAAAAGGGTAAGGTAACCACAACTGTTATAGCAGTGGTTGATGAGACCAAATCCAACAATGCTAAACCAATGGCCAAGGTGTCTAAAACCCTAGCCAACAAAAACAAAGTATTGGGTCTTGGCATTACAGAAACTAACCAGCTTGCACCATCAACGATCATAGGGTAAGTTGCCCCAAGGCCAAACTTTGCCATTGCCTATCAAGCTATTTGAGCTTTTGGACCAAATGCTTTGTGTTGGGTGCATCCAACACAAGAAAATGTCTAAGGATTCATGTAAGCACCATGATCAATACTACAAGGTCCTCAAAAACCCCTTAGCAACTATGCTGAATGAGCTCCCAGTCCCTAAAAACTTTAGATTGGACCGATTCTACAACTATCACCAATTGCATGGACATGACACAAATTACTGCTTGGTATTAAAAGATGACATCTAGCACATTTTCAATCAAGGCATATTGGTCCTTGATAATAGCAACCTCGTGCACCCAAAAAACCAATCAATGAAGGTCTATAAAGACCTATTCAATGCTAGTAGTGTAGGTTACATCATTAATACTATTAGTGTTGATGACAATGTGGAATCAGCACATGAACCCTTTGTGGTTTAGGTGCCCTCTGATAACATTGGGGCCTCAACATTAACTAGACTGTAGTTTCCTTTTGTCATTAGAGCACCACCTCGATTTCCCACAACACTTTTTGTGGTTAGGGCCCCATATCACATTGCGACGATGGCAACCTAGACACCCTTTGTCATTAGGGTGCCACAACGTGCAGATCCCCCACCTGCCTAGGGTCCAATGGTAGAACTACGTCATACCCTACCCATCCAAAGTCACATCCCAAGAGACCTTATGAGTATTTCATTGACAAAATGATTAGGGAATGTCTAGAGTTAGGTCCTCCTAAGCCTATTCCCTTATCTACCATCCCCATGGCCTCATCATCTCAGGATGCCAATGTGAGCACAAGCAGCCAACGAATAAGCACTGAGGCTCAGAAGCCCACTGCACAAGCATAGGCTAAATATCCTCCTTGGGAGATCTATCTCTTGGGCCACATGAAAGAAGTAAGGGCTACCAAAACAAAAAATATTGGAAAAGACTTCTTGGACACATAGCACAAGTTAAATATGCTCTCAGATAAAAGAACACAACTCTGAGCCTGTATGACCTAATAATGACCTCCTCTGCTTATTGTGAGGCATTAGTCCATGTGTTTACCTCTATTCCTATTAAGGAAGATATTCTAGCAGATTAAAAGGCCATCCACATTGTACTGCTTCGCCCCACAACCTAGGAGTTGAGGTTAACACCCTAACATTTTGTGATGAGGTGGTTAAGGTTGATCCTGAAAAGGATTAGGTGACCAATGCACTAATGTTTATAACGATTCATGTAGAATAGTGTAGATTTTGTAGGGTGCAAGTTGACAACAAGGTGGAAACCAACATCTTTCCATTCCTGGTCATTGACAAAATTGGTCTGGTTGACCAAATCAAGCTGACCAAAATGATGTGCTTAAACTCCTTCAATGGAACACATGTTGTCATAAAGGAAATGGTCACAATAGCTTTCATGGTAGGGGAGAAATTCCCCACTACTACTAAGTTCATTGTTGTTGAAGAGATGCCTGGGTTTAACTTGATCTTGGGGAGGTCCTTGCTAGCCCAGTTATGGGCTATCTCTTCACCTATCCATCAAGAGATCCACCTGCCCTATGAGGGTGAAGAGATGGTAATATATGATGACAATGTATCTCCCCTGACCATCAACAATGTTGATGTAGATCAAGGGTCATAAGTAGAGTTCTTTGAAGACATGCCACCTATTCGGGATGAAGGCCAACTTTGTTCACTAATCCATCTGGGCAACCAAACAAAATGAGCAACCTTCCTAAGGAAGCTCTCTGGGAAAAATTTCCCTTTTACACAACTAATGAAGGTCTAGGTGAGTATCGCCTTGTGCCTCCTAGGTCTTACACACCTCCTAACCCATATCGAGTTAGGAAACACTTACATGACTAAGGTAGCCCCTTAGTTCATTTGCATTTCTTAATTGCCTTTTGTTTTTACTTGTACAGTTACATTTGCATAGTTGTTTGGATCTTGCATAAGTTATTTCATTTCTTTAGTTTATGCAATTTGGTTTAGGCCTTTCATTTTAAAAAAATAAAATAAATAAAAACAAAAAGACCCACTAAGGCCTAAAACTAGCAACTTGCTTCCTTCTTATGTTATGGCCCAAAAAGGCCCTAAACTATCACATAGCCTACCAAGGCGTACAATTGGAAACCTACTTCCTTTTGACGCATGGCCCAGAAAGGCCTTAAACTATCACATGATCAGCTAAGGCCTAAAACTAGCAACTTACTTTCCTTTAGGTGATGGCCCAAAATGGCCCTAAACTAGCAATGGCTTGAAATGGTCTTAAACTAGTGATGGCTCAAAATGGCCTTAAACTAGCAATGGCCCAAAATGGCCTTAAACTAGAAATGTCCCTTTTGCCATGGCCCTAAACTAGCATGGGGTCCACAAGGGGCCTAATTGCATCAACTAAATCACAAGTTAAAATTCTCATAACATTATATAAAATACAACAAAGTCATATGCCAATCATCATAACATTTCCATTAAATTATCAATAAAATACATAGTTCAATTGTACATCCAAAACAGAAATTATCAAAAAAATGCAAAACTACCCAATAGTAGAGCTACATTTTGGGCTACTTAGCCAAGGGTGTTTGGTGGGGGTTAGGGTTCTTCTTCTTCCTCTTCCTCTACTGCTCCACTGGGGACTGTGCCATCACTTGGAATCTACTTTAAACAAAATAAAACAATAAATTAGCTGACAAATAAAGTGACATGCAACATTATCACAAAATAAATAAAAGTAATTCAAACTAGCCCAACTTGAGAAGGACTTGCATTCATATCTGTGGACATCCTATCGAGGCCCACCTCTAAGCGTCAGAGGATTTTTGCCTACAATAGTTGTGTCCAATCCTCCTTACCGAGGTTAATACCTACAAGGGTCTTTTCTTTCTCCACAAATATCCATGAGGGTGGCCTTCATGAAAATGTAGCTGAAGAGACCTCTCCCAAAGGCATAGCAATGTGTCTCTCTAGGGTTCCACTCACCACTACATTTTTTGTAAATAATTCATAAGCCCACATTGTACCAATTACATTGAGAAACATGTCATGGCAATGATGCTCCATGGACTCATCTTTGTACCTTTTAAGGTACACCTCTCATTCCTTCTTGTAGTGATGTTTGTGGTTCTTTTAAGTTTGACCCCATTGATACACTTTGGTGTTGTAATCCTTCCAATCCTAGTTCTTCCTAACTAGTAGGTTGATTTGTAGCCATTGCTCAATCACCTCCTAAGTGGCCTCATTTTTGCCATGCATGGCTGACCAGTACCTAGCATAGTCAATCTTAGCTATTTGTCAAGTACCATCTCTATTGTCATGTGCTGCCAAGAAGTCATAACGGGCCTATAGGTCCTCCAATTTTATGTCCTGGCTTGCTCCCTATCCTGCAACTCATGCATCCATTTCTATAAGTACTCATTAGTGCGCCTGCACTCCCACAATGCTCTCACAGATGAAGCGCACACTTACTTGTCTCATCATACACATGATGAGGCACTTGCTCCACCTCAGGGGGAAACTCAAGCATAGCATCAACTCTAGTCACCCTATTTGGGTCCCACCAAATCTGGGAACTTGTTTCCATACAATAGGAAAGACAAAATTAGCTATAAACCAAGCAACAAATTAGCAATGTAGGCAAAATGGACATACCGATCTTAGGATCTATTTGCTATATACGGTCCATAATGTCCTCCACCAAGCCTTACATGAAGGTAAACTTGTCAGGTGCCTCCTCCCATAACTACATGTAGAAGGTAGATGTGGATGTTGAACCCTCAGCAAGAACACTGATAGCTACAATACAACACATTTAGTAACCATCAGATAGCCAACCACTAAAGGTGTAAGGGTCAAAAAACACAAAAAATACAAAAAAGAAAAAAGAAAAAAAAAGATGATGGTGCAAAGCTCCTACCCAACAAGCCCTTAGATGTGAGAGTGAAGGGATCATCCATCTACACACCATCAAAGAAATTTTCAAACTCACCCCCCTCAAATTGTAGTAACCCTTCTTCCTCTAGTTGCCATAACACCTTTGTGGCTTCTTGCTCCTCTTCCTCTGGTACATGTCCCTCAATTTGGGAAGGGACATCATCCACTATGGGCTCTACCACTATCGTGGAGGCCCTCTTGCCTACATTTGATCATTCACATAAGTTAAGACTAGAATTTTTAATGAGTAGTATAGCATAGCATAGCATATTATAGCAGTATCCAATGATTCATCCTCACCTATGATTTTTGAACGTAAATCATGAAACTTTAAATGGATTTTTCTATTGCTCTTCTCCACCTCATGTATGGGCTCCTCCATGGGGTGTGACTTCTTAATCTTGGTCCATGATGATCTCACTACTTTAGTAATGAGTCATGCTTCTCTAGCCACATTTTCAGTGTTAGCCAGTGGGGCCTCCCCTACACTATCACATGAGTGGTGAGATCATCCCATTTGCCCTATAGTAATTACAAAAAATGACTCACCAATTACCTCTAGGGGATCCTATGCCTGTGTGGTAGTAAACAAGTGTCAAATCCATAGCCTGGAAAGTGTCTTATGGTCCTAGACCACCCACCTCCCATCCTCACGAACCACTAAGAACTTTGTGAACCTTCATAGGCATGTTGCAAAAAATGTGAAGTGCATGTGCGACCTTGCCTAGAGGTTGTGGCATAATCTAATAATTTTAGTGCATAGGCTGTTGGCAAGGTAGAAAGCCCAATTTTACTGCGTGCCTTCCTCTATCATATCTCTCATAACCCAAACTTGCTCCACCCCAGGAATTTTCTCTTGGGAGAGCAGCTTTGAAAATGTGTGTGCATCAAAGAATGGGTAGAGGTGCTGGACCATAGGTAGTCTTACATCTTTGACAAGTATTCCTTTGTGGGAAATATTAGTGCCCAACCACTCCTTAACATCCCCTCTATGATCCATGTCTTTGTTAGATTTTTTGGCAACCAGCAAGCCCTTAGAGGGGAGGCCAAAGAGGTCCACAAAGAATTCATCCATAATTTCAAAAGTCACTTGCATACCATGGGCCCTCATGATGAAACAACTAATACTCTCACTAAAGGAGTTGATGATGGAAATCATCTCGACCATTGGGATGCTTGGGCTAAGGGCCAAGAAAAGGTCCATTAGCCTAGCCTGTTGAAGCTTCTTAGTTAACTCCACTAGGGCCTCATGGCACAACCAACACTGTGAACCCTCAACATCACCATATTTCATGATGAGGGTGGCCTCAATATAGCCTATTGCGACCAACATAACCTCTCCCAAACTGACTATAGCTACAATAGGTAAAAGCAAAAGTTAACAACATGAGAAAAGCAAAGTAGCAAACACATAAGAAAAATGATGTACTACTCACGTGGCACAAATGGTATGCAAGATGGCGATGGTGGGGCTAAAACCTCTTTGATGCTTAGAATGTCATTCACCCACTCTAAATCCAACCAACCATAGGCTTGACACCTCTCATAGGCCTTAGGAAACCAATGAGGATATTCCACTAAGTCAGATCCAATCTATGTAATCATCACTGCGTGGACATTCTCAAAGGATGACAATTCTTGTAGGGCAGTGAGGATTAAGTTCAATGCCCCCTCCTCATCATGGAAGCCAAGTGTGTCAATAGTAAATCTAGCAATAGACATAAGTGATTAGCATCCTTGTATGAGTCATAACCAAATGGATAATGTAAAAGAAATCATAAAAGGACTCACCCTCTTTCACAATATACTATCCTAGGTGGGTTCTAAAAAAGGGTATGTATGCATCGAGCAACAAATAAAGTGTTGTTCTTATTATAGCATTAGAATTCTAGCATCTGTCAAATCTTAGATAAAGGCCTAAGGCCGCTGGGGCCCTAGCCTAAAATCCTTGCTCCATTATTAGTAGTAGACTCATCAAATATAAATCATAGGATGCCCTAGTTTGCCCTAGGCAACAACATTTCCGTAATGATTTCAATCACTTATATTGCCAAGTGTGACCACATCATCACATTAAAGTGTTAGAGCAAACATTCTAGGAACTCCTATGCTCCTAACTTGAACCACAGCACTTGGTGACCCACACACATGTCTTGTGTAGGTATGTTTGGCATGGGTTCACTCATATAACAAAAGATACGTACCAACTCCACCATGACAAGGATTGATTTCAATAAAACCTTGCAGCCACAACAACAACAAGAGGAGAGTGTCAACATTGGATACACAAAAATAAAATGCATCAAAACTTCACTTAGCACATTAGTAGAATCCTTAGTTTCCTTAACAAACCCTGTAGGAAAGGGTCATTGCCATATCCATCTGATGTGCCTAGTCCTCAATGAGGCATAGCACTAACATCCCCATTTCACATTTACACTTAGCATTTTTTATAACTCTAAAAACATTATAACTTTGAAAATATTAAAAAAAATTCTAACTATCAATTATGCTCCCCATAGAGCATAACCCTTGAAAAAACATCAAAAAATTTCTAAATGTTGGTCACACTCCCCACAGAGCATAACCTTTCAAAATTTCAAAAATTTTTCCAAGTGTTAGCTATGCTCCTTGTGGAGCGTAACCCTTCAAAAACACTGCAAAAATTTCTAACTGTTGACTATGCTTCCTGTAGAGTGTAACACTTGAAAAATCAAATTTTTTTCTAACTTCTTATCATGCTCTTAGGAGAATACTATCCAAATGGGAAAGTCCAAAAATTGTCTAACTTGTAAAAATGTAACACTAAAGTGTAACTCCTAAGTGTAAAAATATAGACATGATAGCTGTGGCACTCGTGATCACCTTGACCACTCCATTACACTTTGGCGTTTGGTGCTGCTTAATCCTAACCATTACACTTTATGTTCACATCTTCTAGCCATCTTGGCCATGGCCAAAACAAACAAAAAAATGTATGTACATAAATCATTCTGGCCCTATCTCGCACCACACACATTACGCCAAAAACCCCTATTCTGCATTCCATGTGGTACGTAGAAAGACCCTTATTTTGCCCCACACACAGTACATAGAAAAATAAATCACATGCAAAAAACCAAGAAACTCATAAAACCCATAGCCCACACTCACTTCCTCTTCTTAGCCATGGTGGTGGTGGTGGTGGTGGTGGTCCCTATCTAGGGTAGGCTACCTCTAAAACCCCAAAACCTCGAGGTGAACAAGAAAAAGAAAAAATCACAAGGATAGAATGTAGTGCCTTACCTTGTTGATGGTGTCTCTCTTTGGTCCTCTATGTGTGCCCTAGGAAGGCACCTAAATGCACATTCTCCCTCATCCACATTCGTGAGTTTGGGGTTTTGGTGTTCACTACAACATGTCATGGCCAATGGTTACACTCTCATTCTCCTCATCTTTGTTGCTACACTCTAACTTCCTTTTCTTTGGTCATGCTACACTCAATGACTACTCATTTTAACTTTTGAAAATGATAGGTTTACCATGGTGAAAACTCCTATTTATACTTTTTTGGGATGATGGACACATCACCCACTCAAGTACTATCCCATGTTCTACATGTAACATGGGATAAGCATAGCACCCAAAGTTAGAAAATTTTTCTGACTTTTCTAGCATTCCTAAACTTGGGAAATTTTTTTGCATTTTTTCATATTACACAATAAACACCTAGCCTAATCCCATAGTCAAAAACTTCCTAGCCTTACCTAAACCAATGCCTCCCACACAATCTATGGTCTGCTACGACCTTAAATTGGCAATCCTATAGCCTACCAAGGCCCCAAAATTGGTTCCCATACTTGCCTGCTTGATCTCACAATCGCACAATTAGGTGAATTTTTTTTAGCATTGTTTTCCTTATCTTATGCATTTTACTTTATTAAGATAGGTGTCACTTGACATTTTTTTGGTTGTTTTGCATGATTCTTGATAGGATTTCAACATGAGTGCACACAAGCATTTCCATTTGCCCTTGGTCTTGACTGGACCCTATGGAAATACCATGCGATGCATAAACACTAAATTTCTAGACTTTGAGCCCTTGGCTTATGACATACACGTAGCATCCCTAAAGGCATCCTTAAATCAGCTAGACCATCTAGTCAAAGCTTTAGACCTAGAGGAAAGTGATGTAACTGAGCATCTACTCATTGAAGTCCCTATAGTAATGCAAAGAGGTGAGGCGAAGACACTAAAACTTAGTTCCTTGTTTGAGCCTCAACTCAAACAAAGCATCACTAAAGTTCTCAATGATAATGTCAAGGCATTCACATGGTCCCACAAGGACATGCTAGGCCTAGACCCTCACATAATACAACATAACATTATCCTTGATCCTTGTGTGAAGCTAGTCAAATAGAAGGCTTGCAAGGTCAAACCTGAGGTGGCATTGGTTGTTTGGAATGAAATCACCAAGATATACAAAGTTGGTTTCATTTGCATAGTTGACTACATAGATTTGGTTTCAAACATCATAGTTGTACCTAAGAAAAATAAAAGTATATGCATTTGCATAGACTTATAGGACCTAAATAAGGTGACCATTAAAGATGATTTCTTGTTACCTACTATTGACCAACTCATCAATACTACAGCTGGTCATGCCTTGTTGTCCTTCACAGATAGGTTCTCGGAGTATAACGAGATTCAGATCAACCCAAAGCATCAGCTTAGCACAACCTTCATGACCCCTTGGGGTACATTCCACTATATAATGATGCCTTTCAGACTAAAGAATGCAGGAGGAACCTACCAATGCACAATGACATATATCTTTAGTGACTATCTACTAGACTTGCTCAATGACTACATCGACAACATAGTAGTTAAGTCCAAGGTGACTCACAACTATGTAGATGACTTAGATCATGTCCTCAAATATTTCCTTAGACATGACCTTAGGCTAAATCCCAAGAAGTGTGTCTTCGGCATCAAGATCGATCACATGCTAGGCTTTGTAGTATCAGAAGTAGATATAGTGTAGACCCCAATAAGGTTAAGGATATCACAAAATTATCACCACTAGAAAACCTTAAGGAGCTATGTGGGTTACAAGGAAAATTGCAATTCATTCATAGGTTTATTGCAAGGTTGATTGATAATTTATAGCCAATGCAACATTTTCTTAAAAAGCAAGTCCACTTTGACTGGATAGCTTAATGCCAAGAGGAATTTGACAACCTTAAAAAGGAGTTGACTAAACTTCCAACAGTCTATCCTCTGCAAGGAGATAAGCCATTTTACATCTACCTTACATCCTTAGATGTGTCCATCACTTTTCTACTTTTCCAAAAGTGAGATGATGGCTCAAAGGTCCCTGTTTACTACTTAAGTCATGCATTAGTGGCCCATGAGGCAAAGTACAACAATGTGGAGAAGAACTACCTCATCCTATTCTTTTTACTTAAGAAGTGGAGACGTTATCTTTCCCACAGCCAAGTCAATATCATCTGCAAAAGCAACGTACTTTGGGCTATCACCACAAACATCTACGAAAGTAGTTGAATTACACAGTGGAAAGCAATAACCATGGAGTTTGACCTACACTACATAGCCCAAGCATCCACAAAAGGTCAAGTAATAGCCACACAACTCACAGCTTCCCCAATAGACGATCAAGTGATAATAGATCCAGAGTTTCTAGATGAGCATGTCAATAGCATAAGCTAAGTGCTTGCAAACTTTGAGGTAGTTTTACATTTCAATGATGCTTCAACTTCACAAGGGGGTAGTGCCACTACCATCATCACATTTCCCTTTGGGAGGATCTAACCCTTCGCACCAACAACGTAGTAGAGTATGAAGGTCTCCTTAGAGGTATCTTAACAACCTGTGATTTAGGAATCCAAAACATAGCAATACGAGGTGATTTGTAGCTTATTATTAACCAAATTATAGAGGCTTACGCTTACAAAGCACAACATTTACAACCTTACTATGACTTGGCAAAACACCTGCTCAAGCAATTTGCAACTATAGACATTCAACATATTCCCTGTAATGAGAATGCCATTACTAATGCACTAGCCACCTTAGTCTTAAGCATAGCACCCAACATGTTTTCTGCCTTACCCACTTTAATAATGGATTACATCGAACCTATTACTCAAACAACAAGCATTGCATCCATAGCCACAGCAAGCACAGCTCACACCTAGGAGTGGTACGATGATATTAAGACATACCTCCAACAAGGTGAGCCTCCGCAACACCTAACCACTACCCAAAAAGATGCAATGCAAAAATGGTCATGATAGTATGTCTTGGTAGGTGATAGCACTTTATGTTGTAGATCCTATGATGGAATACTACTAACTTGCATTAGCTGTAGTGAAGCAAAAATGATTGTTGATCAAGTCCACGAGAGACTGTGTAGAGGCCACATAGCACCCAAGGCAAAAGAAGAAAAAAATAGACTCTTAGGTTACTATTGGCCTTACATGGAGCATGATTGTGTTTCCAAGGTTAGGACATGTGATTTGTGTCAATGACATGACAACTTAATGCATGTGCCACCCACTAAACTATGCACCATGCAAATCACGTGGTCATTCCAACATTGTCGTTTGAACATCATAGGACCTATCATGCCTAAGACTTCTACAGGACATAGCTTCATCATAACCACAACCAAATAATTTATCAAGTGGGTTGAAGCCATTTCCCTTAGGAAGACAATGTCACAATAGGTTTGCAAATTTATCCTAGATAACATAGTGACCCAATTTGGTTTACCCATGACTATAGTCACAAAAAATGGACCATAATTTAGTAGTGCAGAAACCAAAGCCTTCTACAAACACCTTGGCATCAAATATTCCTTTTCATAACCATACTACCCACAAGTAAATGGCCAAGAAAAGGCTATAAACAAAGTCATTGTCTACCTTCTAAAGAAGATGTTTAGCAACAACAAATGACGATGGCATGAACAGCTAGTCTACGCGCTATGGGCCTACCATACAACATGCAGAATAGC
Organism: Gnetum montanum; assembly: GCA_015680685.1. Classification (NCBI taxonomy): domain Eukaryota; kingdom Viridiplantae; phylum Streptophyta; class Gnetopsida; order Gnetales; family Gnetaceae; genus Gnetum; species Gnetum montanum. The sequence continues at coordinate 1,329,192 of MNCI01000520.1, read as the reverse complement.
AACCGAACAATGAGTTAAGAACCATTAACCTTGAATTTATAGAGGAGGAGCACATGAAAACACTTGATCACATCAAGTGGTAACAAGAAAAGCAATGGAAAAAGCACCATCATAATCAGCATCAACACCCAATCAATAAAGGGGACCTGGTCCTCAAGGTTGTTTGCAAACCTGTGGACAAATTCTCAGTCAACTGGGAAGGTCCTTTCTTGGTCATAAAATCCTATGATAATGGAGCATTCAAGCTTGTCGATCTAGATGGCAATGATTTTTCCAATCCAATCAATCACTCGTACCTAAAGCCATACTATGCCTAGTATGTAGTGCTGCATCAACCACAAATTAAGTTTAGCAAATGTCTGCTACAATGTTAAACTGGCACAAAATATCTACTATGATGTTAAACTAGCACAGAACATCCACTACAATGTTAAACTAGCACAAAATGTCCTTGGGCTATGACATTAAATTGGCACCCATAACATGGTCTACTATGACCTTAAACTAGCAATCCATCATCCGCTATGACATGAAATTAGCATAGTAGTCTACTAGGATAATAAACTAGCACATCATGGTCTACCAGGACCTCAAACTAGGTTCACAATCTACTAGGACCTTAAACTAGCATAGCATGCAATCTACCAAGACTTAAAATCAGGTTCACAGATCAGCATCCATAGTTCAACACATATAGTTCTATGGACAAGGAAGCGCAAATACTTCCAACCCTTTGTTGCCTACCCACACCTCTTGAGCAAGGTGGGGTGGGATGTTGCACTTCAAGAATGAAGTTCACATCATCAAGAAAAAGTCCTCTAGAAAATTTGTAGCATCACCACCCTTGGCATCTTGCTAACTTTCCAAAGTTACCACCACCATCGCTAGTCATCTTGGTTAGAGCTCTCACCATCAACATCACTCACTAGAGAACCAGCAATACTATGGCACAACCATAGCACTACCATCCTCTAGCCCTCACCATTTCCTAGGCTTGGAAGAGCATCCAACACTGTGGCTCCCTACCGTTCTACTAGATTTTCTACTCCTCTCATTAGTGAGGAGTCCTTAGCACTTACATCACCAATGCCTTCAACCACTTGGGTGTTCACTTCTAGTGTGGCTACTAGAGCTTTTGTAGCCTACTACCACTAGCACATGCACTGGCCTTCCTACTTTGGACATTGCATGCACCTATAATTAACACAACACTTGTAGCCCTTACAGTGCCCTTGCAAATAATATTTTGCTCTCATCTCACATGGTGTGGTTGTTTTTCTTATTTTCTTTGTGTTGTGTTTGCAGGATGAAGCCTTAGTGATGGTTGTTCAAAGATGTGTTTCACTATGGTGGCAAGTCAGCACATTGCTTTGATGTGTTCATTTTGACTCACCGAGCTACTTAAGATTTTACATCCCTATTACCTTGCCATAGCTAGTGTGACACTAAAGAAAAGCCTTTAACAGCCTCCAAAAGCCTTAAGAACTTAGCATTAGCCTTCATCTCAACTTTAACTTCTCTAGCAAGAAAGATTAGTAATTTATATCTCTTTTGCATCCCCATCAATCCCAAAAATTTTTCCTACACTTGACCCTACTCAAAAGAGGGGAAGACATAGTCCTAAAGCATAGCCTTCAAGTTGTGCTATTTTGCATTATTTGTAGGTACTTTTTGGTTATTCAAACTTTGGCACATGCAATCTTGGTAGTGTAGTCATAGTTCAACTGTCTCTAGGGACCCATTGTAGAACTCTAGAGTGTAGCACTTTGTTACTCCCATGGAAGCATAACAAGGTCATCATAGCCCCATCTACCCTCATGCCATGTGGCATCCGAGCTGCAGCTTGTGCCATGTGGTGCCTGATCCACATTTCGTGCTAACCCTAGCCCTATAAATACCCCTTTGTTTAGCATTCTAGAGGTTGGCAAACTTTAGCACTTGAGCACACCTAGCACTTTGGGGCATCCCCAAACCCCATCAAACAACTAGTGCATACTGTCCAGAATGCAGTTCATCAATATACCCCTAAGGGATGGATTTGACTTGTGACATTTAAGGTTGGGACTTATAGATTGTACCAAGCATGAAGTTGTAGAGCTAGATTAGTTAGTAACAAGAGTTAGGTAATGTGGGATGAGAAGGATCTAATCACCTATTAGGTCTTGTGGCCTAACCAGAGTGGTAGTGCTAGATTGCCTCTAAGAATCCTAAATGTCAAAGGAAGATAACCTAGGATCATTGATAGTATACTCATACAAAATTTAATAATAAATTCCACTATTTATTTTTTTCTATTACATTCTCTTACCATTATTTTTATGTTCCAATGCATGATTTAGATTATTTTAACATTACATGATGATTATATGTGATAGATGTTTATAATAATTCACATCGAGGAAGGGGATGTTACATTTGGTATTAGAGCAAACCATGGTCTAGGAGCCAAAAGTAGATTAATGAAAGAAAAAAGTAAAAGATGTTTTCTTATTATTAAGAATAAGAAAGGAGGTACATAGAAAAAGAAGATGAAATACGAAAAAGAGTGAACATGGATGACATAGGTTGAACTTTTACTTAATCCACTTACTTTTTCTTGGTGACATTATTCTTTTCAAGTACACCTTGATATTCAACCAATTCATCATAGAGTTGGATGTAGCTAGTGGCATTCTTTACAATAGCCTTCACCTTGTTAGCATTTTCAAGTTCTAACTTCAACAAGTTGACTTAAATCATTCATTGTGCCATGTCCTTCTATCATTCTCTCTTCTTCCTCTACATGCATAAGATAAGGGTAGTAAGTAAAAGAGAACTTAATAAAAAAAGAGAAAAAGAATAATAATAATAATGTAATACTAATGTGAAGTAGATCATTTCAATTTGGAGGACATATTCATGATTTAGAAAGTATCAAGCTAAGTAGCTCTCTCTAGTTTCTCTAAACTTTGTTTAAGATTCTTAGTAACCTTTAGAGAAAGTCTGGGAACAACATCAAATGCTAAGAAATCACCTAATTGCACTAATTTGTAGTCACCTTTGAACACGAATTGAACTTCCTTAGAAGATATAACTCCTTAAAAATACAATGCAAAGTATTCTTAGTAATTCGATTACTAAGACTACAAAGAAGAATAACTTTTGCTATTGTAGTAGTCACCATTTATCCTAGAGAGTAGGATGATTCTTTTATAAAAACTAAAAAAATTACATTGATTAAAAGGGATATAGAAAAATGGATTTTTGATATAATTTGTGAATCCTTGAACAAAGTTAAAATTTTCACTCGAGTTACCTATGAAGAATGTACCTATGGAAACTTTGGTGTTGGGGTTATAATTTGCTCTAACCTAGACCTATGTGGGGATTCCTTCTCCAGCTTTTGAATGAAGTATTATTGGTCTAAGGAAAATTATAGCATAAAATGTGGGAATAGTATTACAAAATACGTATTTGAAACTTAATAAGTATTTTGAATTTACCTTTGGTTCTTTTTCCTTCTATATACTACTTGATCCTTACCCAATGTGTTGTTTCTGAGTAAAAACATATATGTATATATGCAACAACAACAAAATTCTTAAGAAATGATGATGAATCTTTCAACTCAATTCCCTTGCCTCTACCTCATCCATTCTTGGACTTACATTCCAAGCACCTCCTCTTGATTTAGTCTACATCCTAGAGTTTACTAGCACATGAATACCATGAAAATAAATAATTAATAAATAAGAAAAAATACAAATATAAAGAAGATTTTTATATCTCATTAGTTCCTTCGATATTGCAGGCCTATGTGAGAGTTTCCTAACCATTCTTAGAACCTTTAATTTAAGCTATCACGACTCTCTATTCCTCAAGAAATTCATGGTATAAACTAGGATCATAATAATTAAAGATATTATTCAAAATAGCCTAACTCAAGATCAAGGTAATAATCAAGGGTACACAACATATGGTAAAAAGTTTTCTTGGATTTCTCTTGGTGGTAGCCACAAGCTTGATGGTAAGGTATAAATATATGAAATAGGAGAGGGACCAATCATACATCCTATTAGTTTAGCACCATGAAGTAGGTAGATTGAATAAGTAGTAACATGGGAAGCTTGGGAATTTCCCAACATCTTACTATATATGAACAAACATATTTGAAAATTTATCTTGTCAATAAAATAAACTTCAAAAAATTCCTTTTGAGGAAGATAAGAAGAATGCACATAATCAAACAATTTCCTTCTACAAAAAGCCTTGAATTCAATATATTGTATGCTTGGATTGAGAGGATCTACCCCAGCATGGAAACCTAGGACTTTTGGATGATGATAGGCATAATCATGGTTCTTTCAAATACTATTTTTCAATGAGTACTTTCCTAGAAATGATAAATGTTGTACCATTGAATTATCAACTATTTGTAATAAATAATTTTTAATATGAAAAAATCCAATAGATCTAGCAACCTAGAAGTTTTAAGATATTCAAAGCCCTCTACTTTTAGTAGACTATGAATCAAATCAAGGCCTTCAACTATATTACTTTGATGTAAAATAATGAAAAGAGAAGTCATGTTACTTGTGGTTGTGGGAAAAGCTTGATCAAAATGCTTAAGAGGAGCCATGTTGCAAAATTTTCTATGCTAAAAAAATATCTATAAATCTACTATGTGAAAGGCTAATTCAAGGATGTTGTGTTGAAAGACCACTATTTCCATGAATTTATAGGAAGGATCAGCAACTCTAGTAGTAGTTAGAGGATTGAGTTATCTAGAGAGAAGTGCATTTAAGATTTTGTTAATCAAGTAATTAATTTAATAATTAATTGTAATTGACTATTGCATTTTATAAAATTAGTCAATCAAAGATTTCTTGCATTTAACATGTAGATAATTCCAATGGTACCAATTTCTTTAAAATATGATGCATGGTTTATGAGATATTGCATTTATTGCTAAATGTTCCACTCACAAAAATAAAAAAACTTAACCTTATAAAAGTAAATAGAAAATTTATGTTTATTATTTTTCTTTAAAAAATTTAGGAATGGAAATTGAACTCATGACCTCCATGTTAACTAGCTAGTTATAAAACTAAGCATATACATATACACATATATATTTTAAAATTAAAAATAAATTTTTCTTTGCCCTAGGGTTAGGATAGGATAGTGGCTACCCTAGGATTTGATGTAGCATGGTAGGGCCTTACTGTGTTGTGGTACTGACTTACTTTGTCACATCATGATGGGCTTACTATCTATGCTAGCCAATCATACCATATCATGGCTAGCTTGTCATCCAAATAAGAAGGTGTAGCCTCCATGGCCAACTTTTTGGCTTCACCATTGCTGCTCCATGCCACCCTACATTTCCACTCTATGCTATGCTTTATGCAACATCATTGTCCTATGCATTGTATGCTTGTTGTTATGTGCTCTACTTTTCCCTGCTTTCTTTGCTACCACTACCTATTGGCCTGTCAAGATGACCATTGAATACTACCTTCTTTGACCACCATCAACATTGGTGGATACTACCTTCCCTAGTAATTTAAACAACTAGGAATTTTTTCATCAATTAATAGGAAATTTCAAAACTATTGAATAACAAAAAAAATTCAATTTGATATTTAACATGGAAAATTTTTAAATATTAAAATGTGACAAATTAGAATAACCTATAAAATTGATAGGTTGACAACAATTAGGATAAAAATTTCATAATTAAGCATGCTTAGGCTAGAGTAGTACTAGAATGGATGATCTTTTGAGAAGTCCTAAAAAGTGTGAAATTTTTCACAACTTTAAATGGTCATAACTTATGATTCTAGTATCTGATTTCAATAAAACAAGAGTTATTTTTAATAGTATTGATGCAAAAATTAACCATAGGTATGAAATAGTAAAATTATAATTATGAACTTGATTCTTCTAATGATGTCATTAAAGAATAAAAAGTTTTGAAGTAAAGGTAGTGAAAATGGATGAAAGGCATGTTTAATAGAAGATTAAGTTGAAATTAAACCCTCTTTTCAAAAGAATAATTCATGGTATCATCTCTAAGCAAGGCATAAGTTTCATTTTTGGGATGAAATATCATATTAAGAATGAGCTAGGATTTTAGCTCTCAAGTAATTGTTAAGATAAGTTTTGATTAAGAATCTTTGAGAAAGGGTCCTGACAAAAACACAACACATTTTAATTTGTAGAACAAGAATTACTAGGCTAAGCAAACCTTTTTAGAAATTTTTAATATGCTAATTTCTAAATTGAAAAACTAGGTTTTTCTTAAATTAAATAAAAGTTTTGCATAGATAAATTCAATTGGGCATTAAGAATAGAGCTTCTAAATCAGTTAATGCCCAAATTCATATTGTAAGTAAGTCAAGCATATCAAAAATGGAAGCACAATACTTAAGAATTAGTTTTATGGTGATAGCATTAGAGAAAATAGTTAAGTGATAACAAAAACCATCACTTTTAAGAAAACAAGCTTAGATAGAAAAAGCGCTTTGCTAGAATAACTAGTGGAATAGAATGCTTCAAATTAGTGATGAACAAAGAGAAATGGCTTCACTGAATTAAGCTCTACGATTGTAGAACTAAACCATAGAATAGATAAGTGGCTCTATGAAGAAAATATTTGATTTGCTATACCACGTGATGGGATGCGATATCGCATGGGCGTGATATCGCGTACGCAATATCGCGTCTTTCCCTGCGATATCGCGTACGCGATATCGCAGCCCATCATCAGTTCTATAAATAAGAGGCAGATCTCCCTTGTTTCTCCATCTAGATCTAGACCTTAGCCAAACTCTTTCCATTTTTCCATTCCAGAGTTAGAATAATTTCCATGTGCCCGTAGTAGGAGTCTCAAAGTGAACAGATCTTTATTCGAGCAATTATGTACCTAAGCACACAATTGTGTACATCAATAAAGATAAACTTTGGATAAACCTTGTAGCATATGGACTAAGCTAAATAGGACTTTAATTATTGTTAATTTTTTAAATGATTTCTTAAGGACTTAATCTCTCTCAACCCTCAACTCTCATAGTTAAGTGCATTCAGTACAACCGCTTCGAGCATGTGCGTTACGCTTGGTAATCCTAGTAACGAATAGTGTTTGGTAATCCTAGCAACGTTGCATTGGTTTAGGGTGTGAAACAGTAAGTGGGAATAGATATTGATGCTAGTGTAATTAAGGCTTAGTTAGTTAAAGTTAGTTACTTAGTCTCTTCACCCTTTCCCTCATTAGCATAGGTGATAAAAGAGAAAAGATATAAAAATCACATACCTCAAACTCACTGAACCATATAACCATGACAAATACAAGTGATTTTGGGAGGACAACGATTGATTAACCTTAAGTGTTCCATAAGGCGTGTAAGCACTTAGTCTGCGGAGTTCGACTGGATCGTGCGTGTAACGCTCATATTCGTATGGTTGAGTGTAGGGGTACCTCACCACTCATCATTGGCACCGTTGCCGGGGACTAAGTTGTTTGTGTGCTAAGTAGAACATAGGAAATCATCCACATCATTGGGAAGATTAAATGAACCCTTACGGTTAATCAGAAGAAAATTTAAACAATGGTCAATAGCACACCGACAAGATAACAATGTCTTCTTCTTCTCATAAAAGCACTTCACCACCTAGGGATCACACAAGAGACAGTCAGCGGCACAACACACATAACCAAGAACCACCAGTTCCTCAAGAGTATCGAGTAGTGTATACTCATCATGATGAGTATATACCCGATTTTACCTTTATCCTCCATTAGGATGAACAACTGCATTGGCGAGACTTGTAAGGTAAGATAGTGTTACCCCCAAATCATGCAGTCCCTAACATGCTCCTTCGTGCTCTTGCACAGATAGACATGATGCAACAATACACTAAATATGTTGTATGTGATTACAACACAAGGGATTACCATCCACAGCGACGTAACGTCAATAGGATGCATGGCAGGAGAGTTACCACACATCGATGAAGGGCAAAGGACCCCATAATGCTTCATCCATCATAAGAGAAATTAAGGGTGGTGAACCTATCTCAATAGGTTCTCCACAAAATGATGTTCCTCCTCCTAACGATAGTGAGGAGGTAGTGTATCAGAACCTTCACTCCACGATACATAACCTTGGTTCTAATGCCTACGAACACCAAGTGTTCAATGAGGGAACACAAACACAAGATAAGGGTGAGCATTCTGATCGTCATCATGATCGGGGTCAGGATCACCAAAGGGAAGGTAGGAAACATCATCATGGCGATGGTTCTCCTTCCTCTTCACCTTCATCACATCACTCACCCTCTCCTTCCACATTAGGATGCAGTCACAAAGAGCCCAACCATGAGGATAAGGGTAAGCATAGTGAGAAACCTCAACGAGAGAGCCGACAACGAAGATGAGGGCATTCGAGAGAATCTAGGCATGGAAGAAGGGAAAGTAGGGAACCGCGTAGACATCATAGACACCATGAGAGAGATGACCATGATGAACCCCTACTTGCAACCCAAAGCATGTTAGACATTACAGAGGCCGTTAGAATACCTACAAGGCACCAAAAAGATAGCCGGATCAAGAGACTAGACATGAATAATATCCCACGATTTGAGGGAGGATACAACGCTAATCTGCAGAACCACTTAGAGGAATTTCATGATGCCTGTGCCTTGCAGAATATTGAGAACTAGTGGCAAAAGTTAAAGTTGTTCCCAAGGACACTCATAAAAGAAGCAGAAAGCTTGTACCATTCCTTAGAACTAGAAACCATTAGGAGGTGGAGCATGATGCTAGAATTTTTTAATGATAAATATCAAACGTACTCCTAAGTGTCCAACTTACGAAAACAGATCCAAGGATGGAAGCAGGGGACTCACGAATCCTTGGATGCTACCATGGGCCGATATTATGCATTGCTACATCGTTGTCCAGGCCATGGTTATGCACAACAAGATCAACTATGCCATCTCATAGATGGGCTAAGACATGAAACCAGAAGAACCCTTGGGACATATGCCCAAGGGAGATTATCTGAACCTAGATCCCATGAAGTTCATAGATTGTTGGAGCAAGTAGCTAAGGAAGAAGGAGAGCTACGTAAGAGAGCAAGCACAGAAGAGTATAACTGCAATCCTTCCCTCCGAAAGAGGGGAGTAAGATTCTATGAGGAGCAGGATGAGTCACCACTCAAAGAGTTGGTGAGTAGGAAAACCTTGCCACTTCAGAAGTTAACAACCGAAGTGTTGGCTAAGGTAGATCAAATGTGGGACTCCTTAGACAGTAGATTTAAAACTGTTTTAAAAATCGTCGAGGAGTCTAAGAAGCGAAGTAGTGACCATGATAAGAAAAAGAGGAGAGATTTAGACCATGCATGTAACAAGGGTAAGGGAAAAATGACTATCACTAATGAGGTTGTGGACTTTGAAATGAACAATGATGGTGGATGTGAGATATGCCAATATGACCATCCTAAGGGATGTTACCCAATAATCTGACATCTGCAAGAGTCTGGGGTGTATGCACTCAACCCAAGACTTAACAAACGGCAAGCACCCCATCGGTTACCTTATCCCCAAGGTAACCTGAGGTAGTTCCACCAACCGTTAACATATTATCCAAGTGGAACTCCACCACAACCTATGGAGAAACACTAGTAGTGGCAATACCCACAGTCATGGGGGATGCCACCGCCAAGGCAACAATACCCTTACTGGCAACCGGATCCATATGGCTATTACGTGCAACAGCCGGTCTCTCCAAGTGACTCTATCAGTCATGTAACCCCATGACATCACTACCAAGTTCAAGAGTATTTTAGGACTCCCTCTCCTGGAAGAGACACTCCACATGCATACCATCCTCCGAATCCATTCGCATCTCTTACGCTGATAGTTCCACTACCACCCGCTTCAACGATGCAAGGGGAACTCCCCACTCAACCACAGCAATGTAATGCTATGAGAGCTATAAACTTTCAACCCACTACTGGTTCTAACAACCGTACAAAGAGAAGACCTTTCTTTAGGACCAACAGTCCAAACAAGCTCTCACAACCACAAGCGGTTGGGTCTATGACCACTCCTCCATCAAGTAACGCTTCAGAGCTCCCTTCAAACCAACAACAGAGCTCAACACATATGGTTATGTTAACACATACCGTCACTAACTAGATAAAAGTGGGCCACCTTCTCAAGAAACTCTCTGACCCTGGAAGTTCCTTAATCTACCTCCAAGTCGCTGGGAATGAACCATGTAAGGCTCTTCTTGACTCAAGTTTCGAAGTCCACTTAGTATCACAAGAAATGTATAAAGCCTGGAACCTACCTCCACTCAAGAAGAGCAATATTCAATTAGAGCTAGTTGACCAGTCCATCATTGTCCCTTTGGGACTTGTGGAGGACATTGTTACCACTATGTGTGGTTGGTCATACCCAGCTAATTTCCTAGTGATAGAAGTCAACAATAATAAAGGGGACTTCCCAATTATAATGGGGAGGGCATGGCTCAGTACCATAAACACATGCCTAGGAATTTGTGATCTTTCCCTGGAAATATCTAACGAAAATATTCATGGAAAGATCGAGAAGAAGAAAGTTCCATGCATCACATACAGTGATACATAGGGTGATGACGTACAAGAGTGCTCAGCATTTCCTGTATGCAACCGATGTGCCCAAGAAACTTAGATATAAAGGTTCCTATATGTAGCAACCACACACTAAGAAAACACCCAATGGTTCATAGCTAATCAAGAGAGCAACCCACCAACATGCATAGAAGTAATTGGGCGAACAACTTGCAACCACAACAAAACCATAGATACATTGGAGTATGAGCGTCGCCAACTTCCAGCCCTTAATCTAAAAACATCAATTGGGAGAAGTTGGACACTTCTACAAAATTCAAATAAGTGCTCATTATTTTGGATCTCTTCCTTTCAATTCAGTCATGGGGGAGATGGCCACCTATGCTGATCATTTGAGGCCCTCAGTTCTTTTAAGTTTTTGTTTTACACATTTTTGTTTATAAATTTCTTTAACTTTTCTTATTTTTGTTTTACAACATCGTTTACACTTTTTCTTTTATTTGTGTGTGTATCTGTGTGTCTTATCCATTTTTTGAGTTTGTCACGCAATAAGTGCTCTTAATGATGGTATGAACTATTTTCTATTGGTTGCCAATGTTTGGTTTTTACCTTTAAGTTATGATGTTGATACTAAGGTATGGTTCTTTTGATATCATAGGCAATGAGTCCACATCATCCATGCATCCATAAATCTCTATGGTCTCTCTTGGCTTGGAACTGTACAATCCCTTTCTTTAAAATAATAAGAACTATCAACGAATCGGTGACTGGGCATTTCTCAAACTAAGGAAGGACTCAAGGATTGAAAAGGGTGTGGCTTCAAGGGAACTTGATGCATTTGTGTTGGCCATTCTCTTAGGTTCTTGGATGTTTTCTTCTTGAGTTTTCTTACCATTTCGACGTTGCTGCATTATTGGGAAGCTAAGCCAGTCAAAATAAAAATAACAAAGTCTTTGCATGGTATGGTTCTCACGCATAAACACAAAAAAAATGTGGGAATTCAAAGCACACCCCTTAGACAAAATAATCATCTGGGCTACAAGCACTGGTTATGGAACTAAAAACATGTTCCCTCTAACTAAGGCCCTTCCTCACTTCCTACTTTCTCCTCCCTTGTTTCGTCGAAATGGTGGTGGCTCTTTGAGGGATGCATTCTTGTTACTTCAAGTGGATGGATTGGCCGAATGTATTAATGCGAAGTCACTGGATGTGGTTTGCTTGAGGCCAGATTTGGAATGGGATCTACTAAGTCACATTAATCATTAAATACACAAGGGGCTGTACACCACCTTATTCTTGAGACTCCATTCCATTCTCTTCTCTCCATCATTCTTTCTCCATTGTTCACCTCATTGCCTGTTGTATCATTAGTGTATATTTTGGTTGACACATCGTTTTCTTTGTCATAAATTCTTGTGGTTAAGACTTTAACTCTTGTTCCAAATGACATTCCCAGAGCCTATGAACTCTTTGAATGTGGGAATGTCAGGGCATTAAGGGCATGAGCCTGCTTTGGGGAGGACCCACTGGTATTCCTCTTTGGTGCATTAGTTAATTTCTTTCCCTTAAACATTTTTAGAATCAACCTTATTTTGTTCACTTCCATCTTGACATCCATTTCATCAATGTTATAGTTGTCTCTTTTTCTCCATCTTTCTTATTCCTTTTCTTTCTCCATTCTATCGCTACCGAAGGTTCACTCTTAGTCATGGGGGTCCTAACCCAATTTTTTGATTTTCTCCTAACCCCTACACCTTCAACAGTCACCAATATTATATCTCTAGAATCCGCAATCAGCCATACCACAACTCAGCCAATGGACCTTTCACCGAAGCAAGATATCAACTGCATTATGATTCATTTACCCTTGCTAATATAAGACTGTGTTGTGTGTGCAAATGCCAAACATACAACAACGGATTGGATCTGGAGGGAACACTTGAAATGGATGTGCCAAAGCAATTATGCAAGGAACAAGATTGATGGTATGCTTATGGATGGTCAACAAAAGACACAATCTTAGCGTTGGCAGCAACAAACTTCTTTCTCTCTCAGCTACCAAATAAGGCCTGATGTCAAATGTATAAAGTCTTCACTCTTGTTTTCGTGAACACCAGTTTTGTCATGTTCTGTAATGATGAACCGTTCACATGTCATCCCATTCACCATTAGTTCCATTCAAGTCAATAATCTCATACCTTCCCAATATTTTGTAAGGAACTCGAGGACGTGTTTTTATTCAATCATGGGGGTATGATGGGACGTAATATCGCATGGGTCGAGATATCGCATCTTTCCCTACGATATCACATACGTGAGATTGCAGCCCACCACCAGTTCTATAAATAAGAGGTGGCTCTCCCTTGTTTCTCTATCTAGATCTAGACCAGCCAAACTCTTGCTATTTTTCCATTCTAGAGTTAAAATAATTTCCATGTGCCCGCAGTAGGAGTCTCAAAGTGAACGGATCTTTATTCGAGCAATTCTATACCTGAGCACACAATTGTGTACAGTAATAAAAAGGAACTTTGGATAAACCTTACAGTATATGGATTAAGCTAAATAGGACTTTAATTATTGTTAATAGTTTAAATGCTTTCTTAAGGACTTAATCTCTCTCAACCCTCAACTCTCATAGTTAAGTGCATTCAATACGACCACTTTGAGCACGTGTATTACGCTTAGTACTCACAGTAACGAATAGCGTTTGGTAATCCCAGCAGCATTGCATTGGTTCAGGGTGTGAAATGACAAGTGGGAATCGATACTGATGCTAGGGTAATCAAGGCTTAGTTAGTTAAAGTTAGTTACTTAGTCTCTTCACCCTTTCCCTCATTAGCATAGGCGATAAAAGAGAAAAGATATACAAATCACATACCTCAAACTCACTTAACCATACAACTGTGACAAATACAAGTGAGTTTGGGAGAAAAACGATTGATTAACCTTAAGTGTTCCATAAGGCGTGTAAGCACCTAGTCTGTGGAGTTCAACTGGATCACGCATGTAACGCTCGTATTCGTATGGTTGAGTGTAGGGGTACCTTGCCACTCATCACCATTTAAGTGCAATGATGAGTTTGTAGAGCTAAGTTTAGTATCTATAAGATAACATGGAATAACTCTACCAAGTTAGCTCAAAGGCTTAAAGTATAGTTTGTAGAAATCTATTGTAAAGGAAAAAATAGCTTTATGAATAGGTTCTATGAGCCACGTTAGCTGTGTAGATTCGTCTTCAGCTCTTGAAAAGTTAATTTTCATAGAAATGAAGATTAGCTCTACAAAATGGTCCTACCACATTAGTTTTTTATGTAGTGCAATATTTCTAGAGCTAAAAAGAATTTCTACAAAGAGACTCTTGCACAATAGCAAATCCCATGTCAACATCTTGATGTAAGGTTATTAAAGCCAAATCTCTATTTTATGAAATAATTCTATATGTCATGCATCATTGAAGGGATAAGTTTGAACTCAAAAAAGGTTCATAGAACCAAAATTTAGTTTTACATATAAGTACCAAAGTGGCTATGCCAAGTTAACTCTATTCAAATAGGGAGATTTGTAGAATGGAAAATTGGCTCTACTAGAAAAACACTTTTTGACTCTTCCACATAAGCTTACTATGTAGTACAAGTTTATAGTACTGAAATTTGATTGTACATGGAGAAGAAAAAATGGTTCTAAAAGCCATATCAATTTTGAGAGGTAGAGTACAAAGAGGAACACGACTAATAGAACAAAAAATAACTCTATAAGAAACTGTAAATTTGGTTCTTCCATGTAAGCTTCTATGTTGGTCTTAATGGTACAATTACGTAGAATCAAAAAGTGTTCTACAAAGTGTTTCCATAAAAGAATAAATTAAAAATAACTCATACATAAATAAGGATATGTCATGTATGCTCTGTAGTTAACATAGGTTTATAGAAACAAAGTTTGGCTCTACTAAGGAAAATGAAAACAATTTTACCATGTTATCTCCTTTGTAGAATGAGTTCATAGAATCAAAATTTAGTTCTACAATGAGCTCACTTTTCCGCTCTTCCATGTTAGCAAATGTTGTGTCACCATCTTCTTTAGGATAACACTAAGATCCAGATCTACAAGGATAACTAAAAATGATTCTACATAGCTAAAAGAGAAGCTCACAATAATTCAATGCTAAACTACCATGTGCATAGAGTTATTTATTAGTCTAAACCAAACTACTAATGCTAAGTGCACCACCCATAACTCATCTTTAACAATTAGAAGGTATTGGAAAACAAAGAATCAATGAGTCATGGATCATCCTCTCTTGTAAGATGGGACCTATAGTGATAATTATATTAATGCATCCTAGAGGAGATGCAAAAATCAAACATCTGCAAGAAGTCCATCTCTAATTAGTCACATAACTCAATGATATATCTTGATAAACAACAAGCATTAAAGCCTCCAAACAAGGACAAATTAAATGTTAATGATGAAGAAACACAACAAACAAGCCAACAATTCCAAATAACTAAAAGCTCTAATATGAACTAGTAATTGACTTTGAAATCAAATACAATTGATGAGTGGTGAGGTACCCCTATACTCAACCATACAAATACGAGCGTTCTCACGCGCGATCCGATCGAACTCCGCAGACGGACTAGTAGTGGTAGCTAGATAATTATCCTTAGGTTGCAGTTCGCTATCTTCCCACATGGACTAGTATTATATTTTTCACGTATGGTTTAGTCCAAAGTGAGGTGTATGATGTGTTCCTAATCTAACGCTACTCCTGAAGGCAATGGAAAATAATATTAACTAAGCTAAGATAGGAGGGAAAGGCTAAGAGAATCTAATCTAGTCTAAGTGCGATGAGCATCTATTCCTTGATCATCCGTGCACATCTTGGACTTCGTGCATGACTACCACTGGGATTACCAAGCACAGATCCTAGGTACGCCACTGGGATACCAAGTAGTCACACTTAAATGCTCGTAATCAAGTCGTACTCATTCCACGTTGCTAAGAGATAAGGGTGAGAGAGAAAACAGTAAATAACAATTAAACAAATAAATAACAAAGTGAATGCTACAATGATGAAGTAATCTCAATCTTTATTGTCAGTCATGTGCGTGTCCAAGTACGTCACACTCGAATAAAGGATGTTGTACAATTACATTCACCACACTGCAAGCAGACACTGGGAAAATAATCTATCTCTGGAGGGATCAAACTGCCAGAGCTTCGCTACAATCTAACTCCTATTCTATGGTATGAAATGAGGGAGAGCCACCTCTTATTTATAGAACTGGCAGCGGGAAGGATGCGATATCGCGTACGATACATCGCGTACGTGATATTGCGACGGACGCGATATCGTAGCCCATGCGATATCATAGCTGTGATATCCCGACTGTGATATCACAGCCACTACTGTGATATCACAACCAGAAAATTCATAACTCATCAACAATAATCCAACATGTTCCAAACTAACTAAACAATATCAAACAAAGTTCAAAGATATTCAAATATATTGAACAAAGCTTCATCAACAAGAAAGATCCAAAATGACAAAATCATGAGCTCATAAGCTTATTACAACCTAAGGTGGCTAAGCATGACCTAATCATTACTTGAGGTTTACTCAAAAAAAATCACTGACATAAACTATAGTAAATCTAAATTGATGAAGACTTGATCATAACCCATGAAGAAAGATCATGACTAGATCATAACTCATTATTAACTAGAAACTACTTAGGGAATCTTGAAATAACAAAAATATGAAGGTAGACTTAACCATGACTTGAGAGATTACCAATTTTACAAAATAGAGATTAAAATTATAATGGTACATGAAAGGATTGATCATGATATATGGTAAAAAACTAAAACCTAACCACAACTTGTGGTCATCATTAATAGTCTCATCATAACCCATGGTTGACTCATGGTTTTGGTGCAAAACTCGAGCTGAAAAAAAACTAATACAAAATGCCTTCCTAGTGACCTAAAGATTAACAAGGGATGATAATGATATAATAGAAATGACAATGATGATATTAATAGACCATCAATTTAAGAGAAAATTTGTTAATTAAATAAATGTTCTAAATCCTAAGAATTCATCAAAATTCAAAAAAATAATGATAACTCACAATTTAGTAAAATAATCAAAAATAAATTATATCTAAAATAAAATGAAAATACAATATTAATACAAAATACCAAAATAGTTATTGCATTAAAATTCTCACAAAAACTCAAAGTTCCTAAATCATCAAAACTAGTAAAATTATATTATAATAAATCCTATAACTACAACAAGAAAGTAAACAGTTATAGTCATGTGAAGCAAGACCTAACTCAAACATAATTGCATATAAAAATGAAGTGGAATTTTAACAAAACTCAATCATGTCAATAATGCACAAAACCTAAGAACCAAACGAATCATCATAAAATGCCAAGATAACTCACCTAGAAGAAGAAGAAGCATAAGTCATTGAATAAATGCACAATCTCAACCATGCAATTACACATAAACTAACAAGCTCTACAACATCATCACAAGTCCCTAATTTTGTAATTCTTTTGCATCTAAAAAAATAAATGATAGAGTACCTAAAAGAATGAAGTGTGTGATTTTTAATATAGAAATCTCAAATATAGCAACTTTAATCCTATTTTTAAAATTAATATCTCTAATAATAAAAAAAATTACCACTAACCTTTGATAACTTATGCAAACTTCTAACAGGCCAATAAAATCATACCAAAACTACTTTAATTAAAATTAGCATATATCAACAATTAATGTAATTAAGAAAAGTATCATTTTCACAAAACCTAATCATGTCCAAACCATAGCTTCCATGAAAAATCCTATCAAACAAATCTATCAAGTTAGTGCACACTAGTAAAAATATATTTTGATAATATATAAAATTAAATATACATGAGCATAAAGACAATGCTGAGAATCCAAAATGATTAACATGCATAACTAAAAATCATAGCATGAACATCCAAAGCATCAAGGAGCAAAACCGCATAAGGTAAGAGTGCTAACATGAGCATCTCAAAAATATGGGTTGTTATAGACAACCTCACTACAACCTATGATTAACTCATGATTTTGGCACAAAATTCAAGGTGAAAGAAAATTGATCCAAAATGACTTCCAAACATTTAGAAATTGGCAACAAAAAATGATGACATAATAGAGGTGATATAGAAGACATTAGCATGCCTTCAATTCAAGGGGAAAACATGTCAGTTTAATCAAAGGTATGGTAAGAATCAAAATCCTAGAAAATGATTAAAAATCATAAAAGGATGGTAACTCAAATGTTTATGAAAACATCAAGTTTCAACTAGATCTAAAGAAGATAATCCAAAAAAAAAAAAAAAGGAAACATGAGACTACCACACAATAGCCAAACCTAAAATAATTAATTTATAGAATTTTCATGAATTCCAAAATACTAAGAAATCATCAAATTGATAAGTTATAATAGCATGAAGCATGTCAACAGGGTAAAAAATTAGATAATTCTAATCATTCAAAAAAAGACTTACCTAACCTTAATACATGCAAATATTAAAAATCCTAACAAACCCCATTTATGTTAATAATGCACAAAACTTAAGAGTTGAAACAATCATGAGAAAATGCCAAGACAAGTCACTTGAATAAAGACACATAAATCCATGAGGCAATGCACAAGCATAACCATATTAACACCTAAACTAGCAAAGCTTCTCAACAGCCATAAGTCTCCAATTCATAAGTGCTTTTATGTCTAACAAAATGGGTATGACAACCTATCCAAAAGAATGAAGTATAAATTTTTTAATGGAAAAATATCAAAATCACAAACATAGCAATCCTAACCCTATTTCTAAAAATTAAAATCTCTAATAAAGAAAACTACCATTAACCTATCATAGCTCACATAGAATTTCAATACTTTTGATAAAATTAGCACATGCTAATAATTAATTTAATTTATAAAAGTATCATGATCACAAAACCTTATCATGCCATCACATGCCTTACATGCCCAAATCATAGTCTCCATGAAAAAGCTTATCAAACTCATTCACTAGGTTAGTACACACTAGTTGAAAATATAACTTAATAATGCATGATGCTGAAATTCTACAAACTAACAAGTGTAACTGAAAATCATTACACGAGCATTCAAAGCATTTAGAATGCCTAAACATAGGTAAGAATGCTAATCTAGATGTCCTAGAAATAAGTAAGACTAGGTTCAAATTAAAAATCCTCCAAAAGATCTGTTATGTGTAGCCATTAGTAAGAGTAAGAGAAAGAGAGGGAGAGAGAAGCATAATTGATGCAAAGAGAGCCAACCTTGCCAAGTATTTAATTTATAGGTGCAAAATGGGATTTCAGAAATTTCAAAAATAACAATATAATTTCAATATTAGGTCACATGCATTCACAATATGATTAAAATGATTCACAAAAGCTATGGCCATGGGTTTAAGTCACCAAGAGATGCTAGATATACTTCACATTACCTAAAAATGTGTTCCTAATGTCGAAAGGTAAAATAATAGAATAATTAAAATAACACAAATTAGTATATGATATGTATTTTATAATATAATTACATTAATCTAAAAATATAAAAATACTATCAGTAATTATAGAATACTAGCAATGAACCTCCATCATGTTCCAACTTCCCTTTATAAGAAACACCAACCATTAGCAAATACCAAGAAATAATAATCAAGAAAGGAAAATATGATAATAATAATAATTCCAAAATTTATAATAAGAGTAATGTCCAAGGTTTAAGCCTCAAGAAGCATATCATCAAGATATAATAAAACATGTACGATTACCAAAAGATTCTAGGATTAATTCTCAAAAAAAAAGGGGGAATGGCGATTGGGGGTGTGTGGGAGAGGGGAGGGGGAAGGGGAAAGGGAAGGAGGAGGGGGAACTGTTCTAAGATACATTCTACACAAGATTATAAGCAAATATATCATTATACATTAATCATATTATATTAAAATACAATATTATTTTTAAGAACCAAGTATTCAAAAATAAATAACAAACATAGAATCTTGTGTTTGAAATCCTAAGATCCTACACACTCTCACCCTTTAAGAAATATTCATTCTTGAAGATTACCAATGAGATCTTATCACTCCAAAACAAAACCATATACTATTATGTATATTCATAGCTACAACATCCCCATTCCCAAATTGTGCCACTACCTAACAAAGATGCTATCTCTTCATAACAAGTGTCATGATTATCGTAAAAATACTAGAAAGGGGGATTGAAATTAAGAATTGAAAATATGTATTGTAAGAATAGACATATCTCTCAAGGTGACCTTTGAAGATTTAACCTAAGGTATTTATACTTAGGCATTAGAAGTCGTATCAGCATGGAGTTGTAGAGTTGGTAAAGGTGAGTAATGGGTGTCAAGTAAAGTAGAATAGGAAGAGGATTGGCCATCCCATTTGGCTAGTTGTACACCTAACCATGATGGCAATGCTAGATGTCTCTAAGGGATACATGCCAAAGGAAGCAAATCCTAAGAAACACTCCCAAAGAATGATCCAAATACACTATTCAACATCAATAAAGCATTCTTCTCTTTTTTCTTTTGCATGTTTCCTATTATTTTCTTTATACTTAATGTCAAATGTTACATATATTTGACATTTACTATGTTATCATCTTATTCCTAATGTCTAATATAATGTATATTTGACATTTACCATGAAATCCAACAATAAGATGTCACATTTGGTATCAGAGCAAACCATGATCCAAAGGTTATTCAAAACCATGACTAACTAAAATCTAATGAAGAACCAAGGAACCAAAACCTAGGGACAATCATGCATCATTATCAAATGCATCACATTTCTAATATGATCTATGTAAGCTAGAGGATACCTTTCCATTGATTTCATGAAAAATAGATCAAGCATCTACAATAGAGATAGATCCCACCAACCAACAGAATTCTTTCATGGATATCACTGATCGAGAAAGATCTAATTATGCCTTATCAAGATTCATCAATTGCAAGAGATGTTGGTTAGACAAGGATTCATCAGTCAAGGTAACTCATATCCATCTTGAAGTGATGTTGGAAATATTAATTGATTAATGTCATTGTTAAGTTTCTTCCTAAGGCTAAGGGTAGTAACCATGGTCTAAATTGACCTTATGTTATTTGGAACCTACTATTCCAAAACACCAAGCCCCTGTAACTTGGTGTTATTTATCCTACTTAAAACCTAGTGATGAGTGGCGAGGTACCCCTACACTCAACCATACGAATACAAGCATTTTCACGTGCGATCCGGTCAAACTCCGTAGACGAACTAGTTGTGGCACCTAGACAGTTAGCCTTAGGTCACAATTCACTATCTTCCCACCTAGACTAGTATTATATTTATCATGTATGGTTTAGTCCATAGTGAGGTGTATGATGGGTTTTCTAATCTAATGCTACTCCTAAAGGCAATGGAAAGTAATATTATCTAAGCTAAGAGAGAAAGGGTAAAAGAGAATCTAACAAGCCTAAGGGCAATGAGTATCCATTCCTTGATTATTCGTACATATCTTGGACTTCGTGCATGACTACCACTGGGATTACCAAGTGCAGATCTTAGGTATGCTACTGGGTTACCAAGTAGTCACACTTAAATGCTCATAATTAAGTTGTACTCATTCCGCGTTCTAATGTGAGTTAAGGGTGAGAAGATATTAACTAGGAAAGTAGTAAATAACATTTAATTAAATAATTAAACAAAGTGAATGCTACAATGATGAAGTAATCTTGATCTTTATTTCTGATCATGTGCATGTCCAAGTACGTCACACTTGAATAAAGGATGTCATACAATTACATTCACCACACTGCGGCCATACACTGGGAAATAATTCTATCTCTGGAGGGCTAAAACTACCAGAGTTGTTCTACAGTCTAAACTAGATGCCTAAAACTGGGAAAGCCGCCTCTTATTTATAGACATTGCGATGGGCCGCGATATCACAGCCATGATATCACGTACGCAATATCGCAGCTGATGTGATATCACGGCTGCGATATCGTGTACGTGATATCGCAGCCCATGGGATATCACGACTATGATATCACATACATGATATCGCAGCCCATGGGATATGACGGTTGTGATATCACTACAGCGATATCACAGCCAGCAAATTCATGGCTCATCACCTAGATATTGGCAAATTTAAGGAACTTAACCTAGTCATAAGATTGTTCCATCCCTCCTCAGGGTTATTACCATGAGATCCATAGGAAAACTAATACTCGATGGGTAATGTTGTCATGTCTTGCATCTCCTAGTACTTGGGGCATAATCTTATTACAAGAGGGTAGACATCATACTTGTCAAATTGTAGGGTAACAAATTTATCATTGTGTTCAAAGATTGGTATATCATTTGTAATCATCCAAATCATTTATAAGTCATCATGTTGTACATACATCAACCTAGTATTGTCATTTTTATAAAACAAGTTATTTTGGATCATTCAAACCCTCAAACTCCAACTCAGTTTTTAGATTTTGAAACTATCTCCAATGCATAGTACTTGTCAAGACAATTCCAATAGTATAAATTTTGTCCCAATTAAACTTACAATTTGGGAAATATTGTTGTTTTAATTTCTTGTTATGCTTGCATTATAAAAATAATAAATTATTAAATTATTTATTTTTAAAAAAATTCAGAATTTTAGGGTCAAGAATCCAATCCAAAATCACCATTTACCAAAACTAAACTCACATCCTATCATTAACTAGACTACCATGTCAACTACCAATGCAAGGTAGAATAAAATAATATTTAAAAGTTAAAAAAATTGGTGCCTCAAATCAAATTCATGATCTCCTAGTTACTAAACCTATGTCTTAAGCTCTACTTTGGTGATATATACAATAGTTTAAATATAAATTTTTAAAAAATTAAAATTATTAAATTTTAAAAAAGGAATTTTTGGCTTTGGACCTAATTGATAGGGTTAGGGCCTATAGTTGGCCTAGCTGTAACATTAGGACAACCATACCACTACATGACAATGTTACAAGGCCTAGTCATGTAGTGTTGTGGCTAGCCTAGAAGTGATGTTGGCCCTTTTGCATAGCATCATAATCGACTTGGTAGCAATGTTGGGCCTACCGCACAACATTGTGGCCAACCTCTTAAGAACACTAGGCCTACCATGTAGCATTGTGGCTGGCCTCACAACGACACTAGGCCTACCATAATCCTGGATACCATTGCCTTTCACCTATTGCCTAGTCATCCTATTCACTTACTACAATAGCCACATCTCTGACCACCATCCTTCTTGCATCATGCACCACTGTTGCCACATTACATCCTATCTGCCATCATCATGTTCTATGCCATCATGCTCATCTAGATCCATGCTGCCACCACCATGTTGTGCCTTGTCCACCACCATCTTATTCGTTGCTATCATGCTCACCTAGATCTATGTTGTGCCTAATCCTCTACATCTTGCCTACCTTCATCCTAGGTTGCTTATCCTCATGTTGCCTGCTACACCTCCATGGTTGTGCCCATCACAACCCTCCACTAGTACATGTGTCATTTCTACCTACTCTACTATTGCCACCACTACCATGCCACTACTCCATGATGTTTTTTGCTTCCTTCGCATTTTTCACTATGTTTCATATAGGTCATTCTCACTGCACCTACATCACCATCTCCACTACTACTACTATCACCGTCACTATTGCCACCACCAAAAAATTTGTAATAATTTTTGACCGCCCATGGTATTTGCAGACACTGCTAGCGAGACAAAAAGCTACCTCCCTTGACATGTTGTGAACATCATTGATGCTAGAAAAAGCTATCTCCACCAACATCCACGGATACCACCAAGGAAAGCTATCTCCCTTGGTGCACCGTAAATACCATCAACATCAAAAAAATTTCCTCCACCTAACCCATAGACATGATTGACATCATGAACATCTACCTTCTTCAATGCATCGTAAACACTATCGACGTCAGGAAACACTGCCTTTCCTAATGCATCAAGGGCACCACCAAAGCCGAGAAAATATACCACCCCCAACAATCTCGAAAATAAAAAATTTACCATTAGTTAATAAAAGAATTTGATGGAAATTTTTAAAACTATCAAATAATAGAAAATTTAAAATTAATGTTTAAGTAAGAAAAGTAAAAATACTAGAAGGTGGAAAATTTTAACAATTAATTCAAATTGACATTTTAACAACAACTAAGTTAAGAACTCCATAATTAAGTGCACTCATTCAAGAGTAGTATTGAGATGGATGATCTCTTGGGAAGTCTCGTTTTCCATGCCAGATGTTCTAGACCTTAAAATCTATAACTTTTAATTTTAGAAGTCTTTTTTGACAAACAAAGAGTCATTTCCAATAGATATCAACCTCCTGGACACAATGATTAAGTTAGATTTATCCCATGGAGCTTCAAAATATTTCTTTTCTTCCTTTCCCAACATGGTGTCTCTAGACCCTTGGAGACTCAAATTTAGCATGACTTGGGCATACAAGGTTCATTTCTAACCTATAAATAGTCATTTCCAATATTTTTTATTCTTTTGAACTCAATGATGAGGTCATATTTATCATCCAAGTACCTAATAATTTGATGATATCACAAATTGTACCTTAAAATATCACAACTTAAACCAACTAATCATGCTTAACAATTAAATTGTTGAGACTAACAAATTTAACCTCGTAGGTCATCTTGAGTCTTAAGATTAACTGATTAACCTTTGTAGATAGTCTTAGATTACTAACCTCTAGTGTATCATTAGTTACATTATCAGAGTCAATATTCTAAGGAGGGGTAGAAAGAAAGGTCACTAAAGAGTCTAAGTAATGTAGCTAGTTGTTACCAATAAGGTTAGCTAGAGAATCAATTGATGAATTAGTTGGTGAACTAGAATGGTTAAGAAGATTGATCCTACAATCAAATCATACGATAAAAAAATGGAGGGTCATAATCTTATTCCATGGAAATGAGAATAATGGTCCAGAGAATCCAAAAATGAGAATGAAAGTGACAATGTCTAATGTGCTAGCAAGATCCCTAGTCATTAAGAGACAACATCTGCTATGTTCACTGTGAATTTGAAATTAGCGTGAGTATCGATACCCATGCATCTGAGAAGAATTATAGGATTTGGATGTAGATTTTATGTACCTACAAGAAGTCTTTCCATGGAAATTGCTATATCAATTCTCTCTGGATTTGGAAAAGATGGGATACAATGGTATTTACAAGCAAAAAGGTTCTTGTTGAAGTTCTTCTTTCAAGCTATATAGATTAGTGTATTATAGGAATCACAATATGAATGGTTGCTCGATCTTTTATAAAGAAGACAAATTTGAATTAGTACAAAGATTTGAATGGAGTCTAGAAATAATTTTTGAAATCCCAAAACTTCAAATCATGGATAAGAAAGAACAATCAAGATTTTGAGGAAGTTACATAGCCTTGGCATTGATACTAAAAGTCTAGTTATTAGGAAGATGTATATGTGTAGTTAACACACATTTAATTGTCAAATCAACATGCCCAAATTTTAGACTATTCCAAGCAGCATACTTTATTAAGCAAATAGAAAAAAGTTTGAAGAATACATTATTCCTAAGATATATCAATCCAATGCCAATTATTCTTTATGGAGACTACAATAAGAAACTTGGAATTAGCATTTATTAGTTCTTGAAATATGGATGTGTGAAGGAATCCTTTGAAGACAAATACAATTTGAAGAAGATGTTTCCATCAATTCAACATACAATTCCATTGGCCAGTGCATATTCTGCTTACTTCAAATCTTCAATAGATAAATTAGATTCCAAAATTCAGGAATAAATGATGTTAATGGATAGTACTCATCAAGAACCATAAGTCGGTAATTACTCTACCATGATTAATGAAGATAGATCAACATCATTCTTCATTGAGACTCTAAATTATATTTGGTATGATGTCTGATTCTTCCAAGTTACCAAGTTACTAGATTTAATTTCTAAAGAAGAAATTGAGAAGAATCAAGATCAAGTCCTTCCATCCTGAACTAGATCATCTAATCATGTACCACTTATGGTAGAATTACAACTACTTTCATTAATTCATAAGGCTGATCAAGATCAAGGAGTATCTTAACCTTACTTTTATTTATTATTTTCATAATTTTATTTATTTTTTAATTTATATTTTAATTAAGATAAGAAAAATATCTAGGGTAATGCAAGTTTAGAATAAGGATTTGCCCTACCTCCACTTGGGTAATCAAATATGAATTGCATTTATGTATTCCTGGATAGGACTAGTTATTAGTGATTGGTAGACCTTTAATTTGCCTCTTATTATTATCTTAGAAAATGGGTAGGTATTAATAAAGTAATATTTAAATTTCCATACATTCTTCTCACTTATATTTTATTTGTAGGATAAGCAAAAGAACATTAGGATGTACAACTTCAAGCCAAAAGGACAAATCAAATTATTGGAGCATAGGAGCATACATGAAGTACTAGAGTTGGAAAAAGATACTAAACATAAACTCATTCAAGGAAAAACAAAACAAAAGGAACATAGATTGTAATGTCCCCATTCCAAAATTATGATGTTGCCTAACAAAAATGGTTTCTTCTTAAAACAAGTATCATGATTGTCGTAACAAGACCCAAAAGGGGATTTGTAATTAAGACCTAAAAGGACGTATTATAAGAATAGACATGTCTCTCAAGGTGACCTTTGGGGGTTTGACTTAAGGTATTTATACCCAGGCATTAGAGGTTGTATCAACATGGAGTTGCAGAGCTAGTAAAGGTGAATAACGAGGTTTGGATGAAGTAGGACAAGGAGAGGACTGGCCATCCCTTCTAGCCAATTGTAGGCTTAACCATGGTGGAAATGCTAGATTGCCTCTAAGGGATAGATGTTGAAGAAAGAAAATCCCAAGGAATACTTCTAGAGCATGATCTAGATACACTATTTTGCATCAATAAAAAATTCTTCTCTTATTCCTTCTATGTTTTCCTATTATTTTCATTACACTTAATGTCAAATGTTACATATATTTGACATTTGATACATTATCATCTTATGCATAATGTCTAATATCACATATATTTGACATTTACCATGACATCTTGGAATGGGATGTCACAATAGCTCCAATGTTGATATCCACAATACTTGTTAATCCTTTCAATCCTAAATACCTTGGCAAACTTTAAGGTTGAGCAACCACTAATCATGCATTTACAACCATAAGTCATCTTCCATACCATGCTTTATGATCATGCATTTTTCAAATTTCTTACATTAAGCTCCATTCATGATACTTATTTTATTAACTTGTATCTTCTTTTTTTTCTTCAAGGATTCTTATATTACATTCCATACTTTTCACTAATTTGTTAATATAATTTTTCCTCTAAAATATAATTTATTATGCCATAAAAATTCCACCGATTTAGAAATAAAACTCATTATCCAAAAATATACTTTTTTTGTAATATAGAATTTTATCTCATAATTTTATCGATATAACTTATTATTCAAAAATGTACTTCCTTATAGCATGGACATCCAAAATAATATTGGATGCACCATAAGAAACTCCATTCATACCTTATTATCCTAGTACTTTTCTTCAAAAGTTCCTTTTCCATGATCTTCCCCAAATGTCACCTATAAAAACCTAAACAAAACATCAAATTATAATCTAAATTCATGCTTTAATACCAAACTATCCTACCCAAAAATTAATCATATACATGAAAGCGCTTAAGGAACATGAATGAATTACTTAGAAATCGACAAAATCCATATGTAATACATAACATCCAAAATTAATCATTTGAAAAGCCTTAGTATAGCAAGTGTGAATTTTCATAATTCAATGAGCATACTTTAATATTAATTTAAGAATAGTCACTTTATAATATCTAGATAATATCATACTAACATCTCACACATAAATCTCTTATATCTAGGGTTACATAAGATACAGTATATAATCATATGGATCATTTTATAAATTCATCATGTAGTTTTAATAATATATTAATTCTTGAATATTTTACCCATATCACATCACCACTTCTACTACACATTCTAAGCTACTATCTACATTGTCACCTAGAACTTCATCAAAGCCTTCAACTATAATTTTCATGAAACATATGTAGAAAGGATTATAATACCTTCATAGTAAAGGAAATCATCTTAATGCCATCTAGAATGAAGCTACAAGATGATGTTCATGTTGCAAAGAAAATTGTTAAAATCAACAATAAACTAATTAATAAATTTGTTAATCAAAACCATAAACTATTGACGTAACTATCAACCAATACCATTAATATTCATTGTTAATGCATTAATTACTACTAATCTATGATCTACATTTATCAATGATATTTTTTATAAGTTTTTAGCATCAAACATTAGAATAACTATAAGCTTGATACTATTATAAACTAGACATTAAGGAGCATTTGGTATGAAACCTAACCTATCTAGACCACCCTAATGAGAATTCAACTATTAGGTTATGTTTATGGGTAGTATCAACTTATAGTTATCATAAGTCCTAGCTCCTACTATCACATTAGATTTTCTAATGTGAGATGCAAGCCACTAGGTTAAAAAATCCTCTAAATCAACTTTACCATGGTAAGACTAGCTAGGTAGCATACCAATAGGTTGATAAAATCTTCTAAATCAACTTTACCATGGCAAGACCTACCTATTTCATATCAGTAACCTCTAATCCTAACTCTTCAACACTACAGATACATCCATACACATCCACAATATCAACTAGCCATCATTATTAATTGATTCCATTTACATCAAATGTCATATAGGTATTTCCACTCCAAAAAATGTACTAAAATTATATAATAACTTTTGCTACAATCTCAAGTCATGACATCTAGTCATGTTATTGCTACCACCACCATAGGAAGATGATGATGTAAGATGCTAGAAAATATTAAAAAATAAAATGGAAATATGATCAATAACAATAATAAGAATAGAAAATAAGGATTTGAATAGTAAAATAAGAATAACTATAAAGGTAGTTATATCAAGGAATGAACATT
Source organism: Gnetum montanum (assembly GCA_015680685.1). Lineage (NCBI taxonomy): Eukaryota > Viridiplantae > Streptophyta > Gnetopsida > Gnetales > Gnetaceae > Gnetum > Gnetum montanum. The sequence continues at coordinate 1,300,407 of MNCI01000520.1, read as the reverse complement.
AAGGAAAAGTAGTAAAAGAAGGAACATTTCCACTATGTCAAAAGATCAAATGAGAGCAAAGCTTTATCAAGTAAGAACAGGTTTAGATTTAGAATCATAGCAAGATTAGCTATGCATAGTTGAGAGAGAGAAAGAGAGAGATTTATAATTAATGCTAAGAGAGCTAGTCTTTGCAAGTATTTATAGGCATAAAATAGGCTTTGGAAAAGTCCATGAGTAATAATCTAACTCTAAGACTAAGTTACATGCATTCGTAATAGGATTCAAATGATTCACAAAAGCTATAGACATGGGTTTAAGTCACTAAGAGATATTAGATAAAATCCACATTAACCAAAAATGGTGATAGGGGTTCTACTGATTTTGGACCAAGGGATATATCATGTGAATTACGGTCTAATCCAATTGTAAGCTTTGAAGATGATTTCTATCTCCAAATAGATTAGCTATGTAAGGTTAATATGGAATTTTTCACTTAGAGTGGCACATGCACAAGTGGAAAAGGTAGTCACCTTAGTAGGCCTCACCATCGAATTGAGGTGATCAGTTGCTATCTTGAAATACATGCATTTTGCCATTGTGAGTGCATCATACTACTTACGGTCCACTTCATAGCATCGCTAGGTCCACTCCTTTTTTATCTCAAGATCTACCTAAGTTAAGATCTTTGCCAAGCTGCTTCTACTATTAGGCAAGATGAGAGCTTGTGCGATTACTTCCACTAAGTAGAACATGTGAATGTCTTTGATTCTAATTGTGGCACCTAACTTTTGATTGTTCCAAAAGAGGTAGGTCTCTTCCATGTACCACTTCTCACTAGAAGTGATGATTGGCCACATGGGAAAGGTCTATAGTTGAGCTCTGACTTCCTTTGGAGCAAATTCCAAAAACATTCCAAAGTTTAGTTCTTGGAGAATTGAACATTGAATGTTCCTAGGCTTGATTTGATCAAGGCAAGTACAAGGCAAGGTAACTTCAAGTCCTAGCATAGGACTCGATGTCTGATCTAGGTGAGACTACTCTATTTCCACTTTTTTGAAATCTGATAAATGGACTCCACTTCGAGGTCCTTACAAAGAGGTCTTGTGGCATGAGTTTTAGCTTCCTGCTCTTGGGGTTGTTCTTGTTGGCTCCTTCTAGTTCTAGGCCACTTATCCTAGGTCAAGATGGTACCATATGTGGCCATAGCATGATCAAGAATTAGCATATAGTGTGTAACTCATAACTTTAAGCACCTTATCTCTTCAAGGATAGTTACACTTAGGTAAGTTGTGATCATGGTAGATTGATTTTTTAATATTATTTTAATGTTATTTTATTTAATTTTAAGTTACTAGAGTTTGTTGGAAGGATTTAAATTTCATAGGTTGATAAATGAATACTATTTTATTCATTAAACCCATGGGGGAGTTAGAAAAATTTCAAAAACAAATCTATCAAAAACCTAGGGTTTGTGGCCCCCATGATAAAGAGCGTACCTCCAATAGCTAAAGGACTAAAAATAACTAAAATCGAACAAGCAGTGTGAAAGATATGGGCTCTAGAAGGTTTTGGGCTCTGAAAAATCACAAAAACTCCACTCTTGTTTAAAGCAAAATGGCAAAAACATTACTCAATGTTGCACTCTATTTATAGTACTTTTTCCATGCATCAACAAGGTTACATTGACTTGGCTATGTTGACACAAGAGGTTGCGTCTACGAGGTCACATTAACGCATCTATTGACCACCATTGAATTGTCAAAAATTCAAGAAATACAAGGAGTTTTTACATGAAATTAAAGTCTTTTGAAAGTCCACAAAGCCAAAAACATGATGAAATGCATGAAGAGGGCTTGATAGTTCACAAAAATGAAGGTTTTCAATTAAAAGTATGATGGAGAAATGCCTTAAAGGAGCACACAATTGGATGCATTAACAGGGCACATGAGAGATTTGATTACAAAAATGTCTAAGGATAAGGAGATTAACTATCTCAACTAGAGAATATGCAATTGGGTCCTCCCCATAGCAGGCACATGCCCTTTTTGCCCTTGCATAACCTCAACTAAGAAATATGTGGGTCCCACAGTTGATTAATAGTCATGAAAAGTTAAGCACCTAATCTGGAAGAATCTACATAATAATTTTAACACATCAAATTAAGACATTGAACAAGACATGGAAACTGGCAATGAGGTGAAGAATGGAAAGCATTGATGGATGAGGGAGAGAATGGAATGGAATTCCTAATCATGGTCATATCAAGTCCCTTGTGGATTTCATGTTTAAATGACCCAATAAAGTCCACTCAGTCTAGATCAAATCAACCACTTTTAGTGACTTCGCATTGTCACTCTAAGACTAGTCCATCCCCTCAAGACACAAAAATGCTTCCACAGATTACACACCATTCTATATTTGAGAAGAAAAGAGAAGCAAGAAGTGAGAAAGAACCTTAGTTAGAGTGGACCTTCAAGCATGGGTAACATGTCTTTCTAGACCCATAACTAGTGCTTGTAGCCCATTATTTTGTCCAAAGGATGTGCTTTGAATTTTCATCATTTGTTTTTTTTTTTTTTTTTTTGAATTTTATGTTTTTATGGATTTTTGGATGGAAACCATACCATGAAAAGACTTATTAACTCCCTATTATTGGTCTACAGGAAATGGTAAGAAATCCATGAAAAATACTCATGCACTCAAGTGGAAAGGCATAGACAGCATTGAATGCCCTTGAAGTCACACCCTTTTCAAATCATTTGAATCTTTCCCAAGTTTAAAAACAACCAAGGTCACAGGTTTGTTAAAATTTCATTAATGAAAAAGAGACCTCATATTCCCCAAACAAGGAAGACCATAGAGTTAGTGGATGGGTGGATGATGTGGACTCACTACCTATTCCATGAAAAAGAAACTTTGTCTTAGTCATCAATCATCAAAATTCAAAAATAGAAACTAGACATTAGCAATAAAAAACATTAAGTACAAACCACCATTAGCAAATAGCTACAACATCATTGTGTCTTGTTGGCAACAAAGCACTTCATTAGAAAATAAGAAAAAAATCACACCAAAATAAAGTAAAATATAAAAGAAATTGTAAAATATTCAAGAAAGTTAAAACGTACAAAAATTGAAAAAATAACAAAGTGTAAAACAAAAAAAGTAGAAAAATTCAAGAGCCATTGGTATGGTTAGCATGGATGGCCATCTCTCCCATGACTAAGTTGAAAGGAGGAGGTTCGAAAAATTGAGCAAGGTTATCCATCCATGAAGGTGTTGCTTGCACTAGCTTACTTGAGCTCACAAAAAGGTTTAAGTTGTTGTATGTTGACTAGTTGCTTTTTGTTTGGGATCTCAAGTTTGTAGATTAACATGGTCCTAGAGGAAAGGTTTCATAAATGATATAAGACCCTTCTCATAATGTTTGGATCTTCATTCATTGTGAAACATGTGTGGGATTCTAGTAAAGGACCTTGTCTCCAAGTTTAAATTTGACTTTCTTTATTCTAAGGTTATGGTGTTGTTTGTTGAATGCCTTGTGCACTTCATTCAATGATAAGGCTACCAATCTATCCTCATCTAGCATGTTAAGTTTGATCAATCTTTCTTTTTGTGCTTGGATAAGATCAAGGTCAAGATCACAAGATGTTTGTCACATCCCCACTCCCAAATGATGCTATCGCCTAATGAAGATGGTGCCTCTTCATAATAAGTGTTATTGTTATCTTAACAAGATCCAAAAGGCTAGTTGTGATTAAGACCTGAAAGGGCATGTTGTAATAACAAACACGTCTCTTAACATAACCTTTGGGGGTTTGACCTAAGGCATTTATACCCAAGGTTAGAGGTTGTGTTGGCATGGAATGGTAGAGCTAGTATAGGCAAGTCATCAGGTGGCAAAGCCGATATAGGCAAGTCAAAGGAAGCCATATTAGTGGGACAAGAAGTGGACTGGCATCTCTTCTAGCTAGGTTAGAGGCTTAACCATGGTGGCAGTGCTGGATTGCCTCTAAGGGATAGAGGCCAAAGGAAGAAAACCCCAAGGAACACTCTCAAAGCACGATCTAGATACACTAGTCCATATCAATAAAGCATTCTTTTCTTTCTCTTTCTACATTTTTCCTATTATTTCCCTTATACATAATATCAAATATCACTTATATCTTGCATTTGGTATATTCTATTTATATGCATAATGTCTAATATATCGTATATTTGACATCTACCATGACATCCTGGGATGGGATGTCACACTATTGAAAGTGTATGGAACTCAAATTGGATAGGAAGAGTTGGTAATTTTTTGTACACTAGCCTATACAAAGAGTAGCCCATATTAAGCGATATGCCTAGAGGGCATCATTAAGTTTTGTGCTCTAGTCTCTCTTATATTTGCTAATTGTTCTCGTTAAGATCTTGATGATCTCCCTATTGGTAACCTCAGCTTGACCACTGGCTTGAGGGTGGTAAGGTGTTGTTAATTTATGTTCAACCCCTAAGCATTGCATGAGCTTGCAAAAATTAGCACCTATAAAATGAGTACCATTGTAATAAATTAGTGCATGTGGCACTTCAAACCTATTTACAACACTTTGTTGTACAAACCATGTAGCAGTGAAAGGTGTACAGTCAGTGATGACTACTGCTTCTACCCATTTGGTACAATAGTCAACAGTGACTATTATGTACACCTTTCTATTTGACATGGACATGATGGGATCCATGAAATCAATGCCCTAGATATCAAATGGTTCTAATGGTTGGATCCATTCTTGAGGCCCCTCCATTTGAGTGGTCATCCCACCATCTCATTGACAACATTCACAAGAGTGGACAAATTGATGAGCATCCCTGAAGGTTGTTGGCCATTAATACCTTACTATCAGGATCTTAATGATCATGCATCTTCCTACATAGTGATCCCCATAAGGACCCTCATGAGCATCTTGGAGAATAAGCAGTTGATTAGCATCAAGGACACACCATCGAATTAGGCCATCAGTGCACACCTTGTAAAGGTGTCCATTGATTTCCATGAAGCATTTGGCCTAATAAAGAAACTATTATTTTTTTTAGGGTGGTCCAAGTCTTGTGGCATCTCCTAAGTGTGAAGATAAGTAAGGATGACATCATACCATTTTGGTTTAGTGGGCACTTGTTCATTTATTCCATCGGCAAAGAGAAGTTCATTAGGAAATTGATTAGAAAGTGGGCTTTCCTCCTCTTTGTTGTCTCATCATAATTGAGAAAAGTAATCAATGACCATGTTCTCAATCCCCTTTTGATCTACCATTGTAAGATCACTAGCCATTGTATGACACAAGTGGTCATCATTAGCTTGTTCATGAGGAAGTGAATGGCATTCTGATTAATGAGTAAAAATACCTTGTATTCAAGCACATAGTGCCTAAATTTCTCTAAGGCATACACCACTATCATTAGCTCTTTTTCTATTATGGTATAATTGAGTTGTGCATCTACAATGCTTTGGCTTGTATGGTGGATATAATAAGGATGTTTTTGATCATCCAACTACATAAGCACAACTCCCAAGACATAGTTTGATGTGTCCATCATGATGTAAAATGGATAGGACCAATCAGGTGCTTGTAGAATTGGAGTTTCTAGAAGCTTCTTTTTGGGTTGCAAGAATGCCTTTTCACATTCCTTGGTCCATACAAATGAAGCATCTTTCTTTGTGAGCTTGACTAATGATTTAGCAATCTTAGAGAAATTCTCTATGAATCACTAGTAGTAGCCAGTGTGTCCAAGGAATGACTAAACATCTTTAATGATTTCTAGATGATAGGTTATTCCTTGAATAACCCTAATCTTTTCAAGGTCCACCTCAATCCCTACTTGTGAGATTCTATGCCCCAACACAATGCCTTCCTAAATCATGAGATGGCTCTTTTGCCAATTAAGCTAAAAATTGGTCTCTACACACCTTTTAAGCACTTGCTCAAGGTGGTCTAGGGCTTGCTCAATTGTAGCACCATAGGTGGAAAAGTCATCCATGAAGACTTCCACCCTACTACCAATCTACTGCTATAAAATGCTCAAGACCAAGCATTGGAAAGTTGTAGGGGCATTGCACAAACCAAAAAACATCTTACAATATGCAAAAGTCCCCTAAGGACTTGTGAATGTAGTTTTGGCCTGATCCTCTAGTATGATCTAAAGCTAGTTATAGCCACTATAACCATCTAGAAAGTTGTAATAGCAATGCTCAAAGATAGTTTCCAACACTTGGTTTACAAATGGTAATGGGAAATGATCTTTGAACATTGCCATGTTCAATAGCCTAAAATCAATACACACCCTCCACTTACCACCTTTCTTTAGCATAATCACAAATGGGTTAACCCACTTACTATCCACAATTGAATAAATGAACCTTGCCTTGAGGAGTTGTTCAATTTTCTCTTTGATGATCTACTTCAATTTGGGGTTTAGCCATTGCTAAGGCTACCTCTTTGGCTTGATGGAAAAATCTGTATAGATATAATGTTGGCATATCCTAGGATCAATCCTAGTAAGTTCAAGATATGATCAAGCAAAGGCTATTAGCCATTTTTTAACCACATTTAGTAACATCTTTATCTACTTAGGAGCAAGGTTGGCATTGATTATCACCGACTTGCCATTTTTCAAAAATGCATATTCCATGCTAGTAGGAAGAATTTTCAACTCTAAAAACTCCTATTTAAAGTTGTCAAGGATTTCCAACTCTCCCTAGTAAGTATCATCAGGTTCATCATCAAAGAGTTGGCAATGAACTTACTCCAGTCCATACATGCCTTCAACATAGGCACATGTTAGGTTCTCAATTGGTTCCATGCAAAGTGTGCTACTATCAGGATCAACTATCAGCAATTGGGTGCCCTCTTGCTTTATGGTTGCTATGTATAGGAACTTTTGGATTTCAAATTCATCTACACATTGTCTACATGCTTTGATTGATGTTGTTTTGATAGACCATAACTTCTACACACAGTTTCACCCTATATCATTGTACGCAATGCATGGAACTCTCTTCCTCTCGATATTTCCAAATGCATTTTTCTTGAAAATTTCTAGGGAAACATCTCTAATGCCCATTCACACATCAACAGTGCTCAACTAAGCCCTTCCCATAATGATTGTGAAGTTCCCCTTACAGTTATCAACCTTGATCACCAAGAAATTAGCAAGATAGGACCACCCATAGATAGTGGTGACAATGTCCTCCACTAATTCCAAGGGAACAATGATGGACTAATCTACTAATTCTAAATGAATGTTGCTCTTCTTGAGAGGAGGCAAGTTCCAAGCTATGTAAATTTTGTAAGAAATCAGATTAACACCAGAATTTAAATCAAGAAGAGCCTTACATGGCTCATTTCTAGCAATCTACTAGTAGATGAGAGGATTTCCAAGATCAGTTCTTTTCCTAGGAAGATTGCTAGCCTTGATTCAATTGGATATAGTATGGATTAACATGATTGTGTGAATCTTGGGAGGCATTTGGTTTAAAGGGTTCTTGAAAGAAATAGATGTAGAGGATGAAGGAGACATAGGATGACCAGCCACATGAGTTGGTAAGGCCTTTGTAGGGCTATTGGTTTAGAAGAATGGTCTCTTTTTGGGTTTGGTTTTACCACTCAGCGGAGGAACTGGTTGTAAGTTAATAGCTTTGGTAGCATTATGTTGCTATGGCTATGCAGGAATCTCACCTTGCATGGATGGAGTAGGCAGTAATTGGGTTGAGGATGGAGGGACATGTGTAGAAGGATGAGGAGGGTGATAAGGATATGGGGATTTCCCTCTAGGAGATGGAATATGAGTTCTATAATACTTCAAAGGGTAGTAGTGATGTTAAAAAGAAGTGTGATTGGAAGAGTTATGTGGAGACATGGGTTGCTAAACATAGTACCCATATGGATTTGACTGCCTGTAAAGGTATTGCTACCTTGGTGGTGGCATCTCCCACAACTTTGGATGCTGCCACTACTAGTACTACTCATATAATTGTGGTGGAGCTCCACTTGATTAGTAAGCCTTTTATTAGTGTAACTACCTAGGATTACCTTGAGGATAAGGTAATCTTCTAGGTGCATTCCTTCTTACTATCTTAAGATTCAAAGCATATAAACAAAATTCCTGCAAGTATGACACAATAGGGCAACATCTCTTAGGATGTTCATGTTGGCAAATGTTACATCCATCATCATCACCTGATTCTAACTCCACAACCTCTCCTACTGCAACAACCTTGCCCTTACCCTTTTAGTAAGCATGTTCAGCTTCCTTTCTTCTCCTACAATCATGATCACTACCTTGCTCTTTAGATTCCTCTACAATTTTCAGAGTAGTTTGAAATTTTTCATCCAAAGATTTTTACATCTTGTCCACCTTGGTTAAAATTTTGGAAATAGAATTTTGAATTGGCAAGGTTTTTCACTGCACCACTTCATCAAATGATGCCTCCACCTCATTGCCATAGGATCAAACCTTCCTTTTCTTGATGGAAGGCTCCTAAGTATATTCTTTAGCACTTTCCTATTTCCTCAATTCACCTTCTTCTTTTGCAACCTACTCAATCAATCCTTAAATTTGATGGGCTCTAAGTTCTGATAGTCTTCCTTGGGCATAGATCCCAAGGGTTCTCCTTATTTCTAATTAGAGCCCATCTATGATATGGCGAAGCTACTCCCATTGAGAATAACCATGGTTAGGACATCTGTGTAAAAGGAAATAATACCTACCCATGGTTGTGTCCAAGGGTTCATGTGTTTCTTATCACTAGCCTTGGATTTTCTTTCTCAAATTGGACATTCAAGAGTACATTTTATGTTTGTCATTAAATAGCTTAAACATTGTACTCCATCTATGGATTAATTCCAGCTCCAAAGAGCAATACCAACTTTCTACTTCTTTTATGAGTGTCTTGGGAAACAGCTTAAGTTTTTTCTTGTTATTTTTGATGTTCTGCAAGGCACAAGCATCATGAAAGGCTTGAATATGGGTCTATGGATCTAAGTTATATCCTCCCTCAAATCTAGGAATATTGTTCATATCCAACCTCTTGATTTTGCTATCTTTCACATGCCTGATTGGAATTTTGATTGCCTCTATGATGTTTATCATGCTTCAAGTGGACAACAAAGGTTCATCATCATCATGATTTTGATCACACCTATGATTTCCTTTGCTACCCCTTTGTTCATACAAGGCCTTCAATCATTGTCCTACCATTCACCTTCACCACAATTTTGTCCTCCATGATTTCAATTAGATTTAAAGGAGGAAGAAAAAGATGTTGATGAAGAGGGCGAAGAGGGAGAAGGACTACCATGACCACGATGTCTACCACCTCTTCTCTACTTGTCACGACCACAATCATTAGCTTTATTGTCACCACAATGCTTGCTCAAGCCCCTACCTTGACTCCCATTCTTTAAGCCACTATTTCCTAAACAAGAATTATTGATAGTGGACTTTGAATTTGGGTTCAAGCCTTCTTCATTGAAGTCAAGGGGTGGAGAATCTTCATGTTGAGAACCCCCAGAGGGAGGATCCTCATTGTCTTTTTGGTTTAGCAGGAACAAAGGGCTAGTAAACTGTTTTCCCTTCATAGCTTCATGGCACTTCTTGTGGTGCTGATCTCTTTTGTGTTTTGTTTCAGTGGGATGATAGTCTCGATAGTCATGGTCCAGCACAACATATTCTTCATGGAAATCCTGGATGCCCAACCTCTTAAGAGTTTGAAGCAGCATCCTAGGAACATATTAGTTGAGCAATAACACAATGTTGTCCTCCATGTCTCTCCACTACAATTAATCATCTTGATGCAAGTTGAAGGTGAAATTAGGTACAAACTCATATGGATGAGTGTACCCCACTTTGAATTCTTGGGGCTCTGGCGATTTTGATTCATCATGCTTATGAGAAGAAGACATTTTGGATTAGAAGTAAAATTCAATGTGCTTTAATTATGATTATTACTTTTTATTTTTTGAATGATTATAACTTTAGGGTTCATTCCAACGAGCTTAAATAATTTTTACAAAGTCTTAAATAGTGCATGTATCAAACTACAAGTCCTTAATAATATCACCAATGATGAGCAATGAGTAGACCATATGCCCAATCATACTAATCACTAAGCATTCACATGCGATCTAGTTGAATTTTGTGGACTTATAGCCTTCTAAGTACACTAGTTTCTAGGATGTGAAACTAACCATTGCAATTGTTGTCTTTCCAATTACACTTGTGAAATGCAAAGGTATGGTTAAGTGCAACTAAAGCATATGATTTTGATCATTTTTATGTTTTATGTTTTAAGTCACCTAAAAATAAAGAATAAAGAATTATATATTTAGTTGCTAATTTACCCTAACTAACTAACATTTAATGAATCCTAACATCAGCATCCGTTCTAACTTCTCGTACACATCCTGAACATGTTTAATGCTACTGGGTTACTAAACGTTAAGCATTACTGGGATTACCAAGCATCAAGTGTATGCTCAAAGTGGTCATACTTATGTACTTAATTAATCACTATTTAATTTAGCTTAGTCTAGCTTAATTAATTACTTAATTACTTAAAACATTAAAGAAAATTGCTTAAAATATTAAATGCATAAAGGAAATAATTAATCTAGTTCAAAATGCTGCAAGAGTTATCAAAAAGTTCATCTTTATTTTTGCACACACTACCGTGGTTAAGTATAGTAGTGTTTGAATAAAGATCTATACACTCTTTGACTCCTACTATGGGCTTAGAAAATATTCTAACTTTCAAGTGGAAAACTTGCTAGAGCTTCGGTACAACTATGAGACTTATTGTTGTAAATGCGGTTGGTGAGCACGTGTTTATAGGCAAAAATAGACACTACATTAACGAGGTCATGTCAACGCATCAAATCATACGTAACAAGACCCAATTGATGGGGTCACGTTGATGAGGCTACGTCGATAAGGGCTCGTTGACGTAACCCTTGACTTGACTCATCACCTAAAAATGAATAGTAATTAAAAAATGTAGAGTACATGTTAGCTATAAAAGAGGTACCATTATATTCCTCTATAAATATTCTAAAATATCATATTAGCTATTCATATTGGAATGGGCTTAGAGCCATTCTTTTAGTTTTTGACAACTCCTCCAAGCAAGAATGCTAATGTTACATATTTGTTAGGCAATGATGAATCATGATAATATTCTATTCTAATAAAAACCTTTATTAATTAACATTGATTAGCTTTGCAAGCTGGGATAAGAGAAAACAACCTTATAGATTATTAAGGATTTATATGTTCTCAATGATAAGGAATATAACATTATCACTTGATATCAATTAATTTTCTTATTAAGATAAGCTTGAAATGTTGAATTCATAAAGAAGAGTCATTAGTTCTTATTTATTAAGCAATGGAAAATGATAATGAAATATAATGTTTTGATTTGCATTGATTAAGATTTCTTCTAACAATAAGAGAGAGCTTATTAATTATTATAAATTGAATCTACAATAATTTATAATGTTGATTTTTTTATATAAAATGAAGAAAAATATGATTAAATCATGATGTAGATACTAAGTTTAATGGAAAACATATTTAGAAAACTTGTAACCTAACTCACCAGAAGCAAGATCCATGCTCAAATTAATCATTAATTATAAATAAGAATAATTTTAGCAAGGAAACATCTTGTAGAGTTTATAAAACTCAATTTTCAAGAAAATAATAATGAGGTGTTAGCTTAGCAGTAAGACTTTTGATTTGAAAGCTCCAAGTGGGTAATGCTATATTATAAAGTTCTAGCTAGACTATATATCTTGGGGTGTACTAATATTATAATTATTTTGGGATTCCAAAACCCTCATCCTTTTAATTTTCAAGCAAATAGAGCCTCAATTTGTACATTCTTCATAAATTCAACATAAAATGGCATGGATACATGCTTAAAATTCATTAAAAACATCATATCTATTCTAATTTACAATATGAAACATGATATTGGTAAGATATAAGTCCCAAATGTAAACCAACAAGTTACACCTTATTATAAAGTGCATGTCAACCTCATTCTTTACACGTGTTAAGACATTGCTAATCAATTTGAAAAAATTTTCTTTTCCTATGTTGATGTACATATGAAATTTGATTGAAGTTTTCTTGTACTTTGATTGAACTTCAAGGTGTTCAAATGGGAAAACCCTAGTCCATGTATAAGGGCTTTATGTTATAGATCCTTGGTTAAGTCATTAGTTACCTTAAGGTATTAAATATTGAAATTTAATATATGGAGTTCGCATGTTGTAATATGGGGGGTAATAATAAAGACTACATCCTGAGTATATATCTAATTAAATACAAATCCTAAATGCTAAAAGCTAGTGGTAAGACTCTTGATTTAAAAGCTACAATTTATGGATTTAATTATAGTGGGTGATGGGACCGTTAGAAGAAGCCGAGGCAAAGATCAATAAGATGTTGGAATGGATGTATCAAAAGTGTGGAGAATATATCAACATTATTGGAGATAGAGTTTTGACAACCCAAGAAGTAGGACAAAATAGTAGACAATTGGAAAGAAGGGATAAGGAAAATAAGTGCTCAACTACTAATCGTACATACGAATGCAACATATGCCTATACAATCACCCCAAGGGCCAATGCCCAATATTGTTACATTTACAAGAGCATTGGCGAAACACGTTACATCCAGAGTTCGTACAGAGATACTATGTTTGATCATAGTGGCAACAATCCCAGTCGTGGGGGAGACCACCCTTAGACTGGAGACACCCTTCATATCATCCGAACCTAAACGCTTATCTGGTTCAACATCTTGTTTCTCCAACTGGGCCAACATACTTTATCTCATCACAGTATCATTCTCCTCAATACTATCAACCCATGCCTCCAACACAACCACCGCCTTGTGCACCTTATATTCCTCCTAACTTTCAGCATTCTCATCCTTTCCCTCCTTATACATTGCCACCAACTGTTCCTAAGGTGCCTGCACCACCACAACAACCCACGAACAACACTTGTGCTACTAATACTAATAGCAATGCAAAGCCTCCTCAACATCAAAAGCGTCCTTTCTTTAAACATGGTCGTAAGAAGGGACAACACAATTCCGAGGCCACTGCACCTTCCAACCCAGCACAAGTCCCACACTGTGGTGCATCCTTACCTTCAAACCCAACGCCTCATGTAACTTCATCAGGGCCACCAACTAACACTCCAACAACCATACGGCCCAATGAACACAACCATGGGAGGCATCATCCTAATCCTTGCATACCATCTAATGGTCCTAAACATCATGGTGGGTCAACTCGTTATCCGGGAACTACATCACACAAGCTGCCCTACTATGCTTACTATAATCAAGTGTGTGAACCATGAGGGGATAAGTATGGACCAGTCCCAATATTTCCAATATGCAAGGATCCTCACCCTTCATTTATTAATCCTTTCCATGCTCAACCGTTTACTTATGGGGGATATCCCCATTCTAAATAACAAGCAGGATTAATAAATATTTTTCATTTTCTTTAATTTTCAATTTTTGTTTTCCAATTTTTCATTTTTCAACTTTTTGTTTTATCTTTTTATCTTTTTGTGATTTTGTCTTTTTACGTTTTTGTAAGTAATCTCGTCTACAAATAAAATGCTCATGTGGATCATTGGTTGAGGTGTGTTCTATGTTATTAAGTCATGAGTGATCAATTATTTGGAACAGTGAGCCCATTACACCCACTCATCCAGTCTACAAGTAAGAGGGTCTGTTCAAGGGTACGGTGATATTCTTGAAATTTTTAAAACTTAAATTAATTTTGTGTTCATTGTACCCAGAATGAAGAAGGATGGACCAAGAGGGAATGATAAGGGTGTGACATCAAGGGGACTTGTGGATTGTTTTTGGTGTCGGTTGTGGGAGTTAGCATGCAACGTGGTTGTACTAAGATCCTTGTAGATCTAATAAAAAATGGGAGTAAGAGTAATCAAAAGGGCACTCAAAATTCAAATGCTATCCTAGGGGGTCCCACAGGAAAGACATGCACCCATGCCTAAAGGTTGGCAATTTCTCTAGATTCAGTAAAGTGAAAAAAAAAACAAAAAAGGAAGTGCCACAAAACAAAAATCACTCCTCCCTTGAACCAAACACTAAGTGATCGTATGCCTTGTTGTTATGGTACTCTCATAGTTGCTCATCATGGGATGAAACAATGCGATGTCACTATTTAGAGAAATGGACTTGGTCCTGATCTTGAAACGATGGGTTAATGACACGTTAATCATGCTTTCCATGCAGGATTCACTGTGCCTTGGGTCAGTTACCTCATGTCCCAATCTCTATGATCCCTTTCTATAGTTCGTCTCATCTCACTGTTCAAGTAATTGTAGCTTGTGTCCTGTGTAGCATAGAATTTTCATCTGATTTCGGTGATATTTACATGTGTGTGTTTTGTGGAGTCAGTGCGGATTACATTTAACCCTTCTAGTGCCCATGGACACTTTTAAATGTGGTTACACAAGGACATTATAGGTTGGAACCTGCTTTGGGGAGGACCCACTTATGTAATCTTCGGTAATCTTTGCTTATGACACAGATCAAACACACAATTTCTTACCCTCAACTTAATTTTTCAATTGATTTTCTTTCCCTACTATTATCCCTCTAAATTTTAACATTCCCATGTACCATTACATTCCCCTTTTTTCTTAACCGCCAAATTTTTATGGCTAAAGTTCACATCATTATCATTCATGGTGCCTCTCAAATCAATGAAATTACCCTAGGACATCTTAACACTTGACAATGTCCTCAAATTCCAACATTAATTTCAAGAAAATTCTTTAAAAATTCAGTATTTCCTTGATGTCTCACATCACTAGGCATGAGATATCACATATGCGATGTATTGTACGCGATATCGCGTCCTATTTTCCTATAAATAGGCACCCCCGCCGCAACACTTAGCATCATTTTGTCATTCACGTAGGGGGAGTTGTTGAAATTTTTCTCTGCGACTTGCGATTGTGTGACCCTTACTTTTTGACTCATATCTCGCTCACTGGTGCTCCGATTTTAATTTCGTTTGAACCTACTTGAACCCAGAGTGCTCATTTTAGTCTTCGGAGAGGGACACTTGCTGAAAAGTGCCTAAATTTTTTGAAATTTATCATCGCCCAAAGGACATCAGTTAGGGTAATTAACTATAACACTTAGAATAATTATGCCTAAAAATCATTTAATCCTTAGGTATACTGGGAGATTAAAATGGAAACCACCTAATTCTAGGACTCATTATTATAAACTTTCGGGCACAATCACGTGTTATAACATAAGATATTTAATTAAGGCAAGCAGTAAGGTATAACTTGACTTTAAAAACAGCCTTACTAACGCTTGATCCGTGTGATTGCAAAATGGCCTCGAAACGTGCATAGCAGGAGGGTCCTATTCAAGGTGAAACGAAACGATCTAAGAGAGGTGGAAGACAAGGCCCTGCCAGATAACATACAGAATAGGAGGTGTAATCATTTAGCATCCATCAAGAAGAACCTACTATCGGATGGTCCGAGCAAGCAAAAGGAGGAGCTGCTGCTGCACCTGAACCGAGACAACAGCTCACGTTGCCCCTGGAATGTGTTCAGGCTATCCATGAGAAGTCCACATTTGCTGCGGTGATTGTGGAGTTAAACTTCGAATCTTTTGTAGAGTTTGCTCCTGAGGCTATTAGGGATCACCTCAAAGGGTCTCCCTTTTGGCCTATCCTCTTTGAAAGCAGTGCCTGGTACCTAGGAGAAATGTACTAGTTTTGGCATAATAGGGAGCAAGGCACCATTGTTAACATTTGTGGTGTGATAGTTGACTTCTCTGTGTAGGCAATTTTGGAAGTGTTAAACCTTCTGAACTCAGGGCCCTAAGTTGCTCGGTTATCTACTCGTTCAGACCCTGATGTGCGAAAGGATTGGTTAGAGAAGGCTTATGGTAGAGACAGCATTTGGTGAATTGACGATGGAAGAGAGAGTTTATTTCAAAATCAGAACATATCACCTCTTCCCCACAAAGGGCCTCAAAAGAATATCAATGTATGCGGCCAGAGGATGTGCAGTGTTGATGGGAAAGGTTAACGCTAACCTACCCCATCTATATTTGATGGAGATCCTAAGGCAGTTCGAAGAATAGAAGACAGGGAAGATGCCTTGCCTTTCCCCTGTCTTATCATAAAACTGTGCCAACAGGCTGGTATTTGGAGGTACACTAATGACGTCCTCTGAAAAGCCCAGAATGCTTCATTCATTGAACTGCTAAAGGCACCAGCTCCAAGAAAGAAGCACTGGTGAAGAGCTAAGACCAAAACAAGAAGAACAAGAAGAGGAACAGGTGGTTGGAACCAGTCAACCTCCAGCCATAGGTCCCAGCCAACAATAAGAAGTAGGGCCCAACATAGGCCAGGATTAGCCACTACTGCCACAAGACTATAGACCATCGATGACCCATCTTAGGGCCATCGCTAAGATGGTCAGTTGAGGAAGTCGTGATGACGCAAACCTCTTCCACATCATCGATGATGTCGACTAGCCTACTATTTCGTTAGATCGCACAAGGGGCGAATTATCCATTCAAATAAGAGGAGGGGGACAGTAGATGATCACAACAAATCCAAGGAAATGCGACATCTTTCCAACTACAATTAGAGACTGGTGAAGGGGCCACTGTGGTGGTCATGCAACATCAGAATGTCGCGGGAGCTGCAAAAGTGGTTGCAGACCATATCAAAGAATCTTTTAATGTTCCTATTGTGCCATCGGCAGATCTCTCAGGAGCATGAGATGCTCAAACTCTTGCCCGAACCTCAATGACTCTTACGGAACATGAGGATGCACTAGATCGATTGTTACAAATAGGGCAAGTTCTAACGTCCCTGTTTGACATCCATCAAGATGTCATAGCAATTCAATCAGACCTCATTTCCACAAAGGGGAAGCTAGTCATATCCGAAGTAAGGGCTAAGCATGCTGAAGCTGAAGTGTAGAAATTACAAGAGCAGCTTGTAGCCTTACAAGCAACACAATGGGATCCTTTGCAATTTGTTCCCGCAAACCAGTTAGAAAATTTTAGAACCGAGCAACTAACAAGGTTGATCGGAATAAAAAGATGGTGGAAGAAAAGGAGATGGCTGTTTGGGATGCCTTTGCATCACAAGTGCAAACCCATGCACATCTTAAGGCACTCAAGGCCTTAGAAGAAGAAAATAAGCAGTTGGTTGCAAAAAATCTTCGGTTGACCACTGTAGAAAAACAAAAGAATGTTCTCGATGAACACTTTCATCAATTACGAGAACAATTCATCCGGGTCAACTGAGATGTAAGCTGTTTGGCCAAAGAAAACCGAACCCTCCCAATGGAGGAGGTACGTGCTATTCGCCAAAAGTCAGTGATGAGTGGCGAGGTACCCCTACACTCAACCATACGAAACGATCGTAGCATGCACGATCCGGTTGAACTCCACAGACTAAATGCCTAAACGCCCCATGGAACACTTGGGGTTAATCATTCGTTGTCTTCCCAGACTTACTTGTTGTTGTCATAGTGTATGGTTAAGTAAGTCTGAGGTATATGATTTTTTTGGTCTTTTCTGGTTTTATGTCTTCTACGCTAAGAGCAAAGGTTTGAGAGAACTAACTAATTCTAACTAGTATCCTAAGTCTAAATTAACTAGCGTCAGCATCCGTTCCCACTTACCGTACACACCCCAAACTATGCAACTATGGCTACCAAACGCTAATCGTTACTGGGATCACCACACGTAACGCACGTGCTCGAAGTGGTCGTACTAAGGCACCTAACTAGCCTAAGTGTGGCGAGCAACCGATTCCTTGACTAGCCATACACATCCATAGATGCTCGTAATCAAGTTGTACTTGTCCCACGTTTTAGGAGATAAGGGTGAGAGAATCTAATCGCGATGAGTAGCCGATTCCTTGGTTAGCCATACACATTCGTCAATGCTCGTAACTAAGTCGTACTCATGCCGCGCTAACAACAGGTAATAAATAACATTAAATAAAACCTATCCATGTACTGCAAGGTTTATCCACAAAGCTCATCTTTATTGCTGTACATAACTTGCGTTCAGGTACAAAGCTACTCGAATAAAGAATCGTTCACTTGGGGGACTCCTACTGCGCACACATGGAAAATATTCTATCTTTGGGGTGATCAATCCGCCTGAGCTTTGCTACTTCTAGCCTAGGATGGGTAATGAGGGGAGTGCCACCTCTTATTTATAGATTTGGCGGCGGACCGTGATATCGCGTATGCGATATTGCAAGGGACGACGCGATATCGCGGCGCATGCGATATTGCGTCTCATCAGTCAACAATTGAGATAAGTGTGTGGCAGAATAAGGCTAAATGACACGAGAAGCTAAAGGAGCACTTCCGTGATCAGGTGGGGATGTACAAACAAATCCTGGAGAAGGAGATCCATATGGCCAAGGCCCAAATCAACACTATCAGTGCTCAAAACACTGATTGGCGGGCCATCTTGGACACATATGCCTTCACCCACCAAGTATAAGTTAAGAACCAGGACCTGTAGATTCAGGACTTGACAGAATACATGGAGTTGGCAAACCTTAGATATGCCAACCTTGCCATGTTAATAGCAAGGCACCTGAGGTCAGAGCTCGAGCAGCAGGTAGCTTCCACCCACATTAAATTTGAAGCAGAATTTGCAGAGTGTAAGAAGCTGGTTGAGAAACTAGATGTCGCAAATTTTGAACTTGAGGTGGTAAAAGCAAGCTACCAAGGATAGAAAGACATTGCAATCGACTTGGCTTGATGGCTAATAGATCTCCAAGAATACAAAGATAAAGCCAGAGCCTATGAAGAGGAACGACAGGTGTTCGCGGCGTGGTATGTCAAAGCTAACCAGATGTTCCTGCAACTACCCTATCCGTGGGAAGTGCCGACTCCGTTAAACATTGGAACACTAGCATGGATGGCACAAGACCCTTGGAGTAAAGAGGAGAAGCTCCAGGCCATACTTTAATGTCATCAAGCTTCAAAGCCTGGAGCACATGACAAAGGGAAAGCACGCATGGAGAAGCCACCGCCACTAGGAACTACATGAGTTCCAAATTTTTGTAGTTGTAGTCTATTTTTTGTGTTGTATTTTCTTTCCACACTATGGCATTATCCCATTTCTTTTTCCATCAATAATCCCATACCTATCCACTGTGTAATCACTATAACTCAAGGATGAGTTTTTATTTAGTTGTGGGGGTATGATGGGATGCGATATCGCATGGGCCGCGATATCGTGTCTTCCCCTGCGATATCGCATACGCGATATCGCAGTCCACCGCAATGTCTATAAATAAGAAGTAGCTCTCCCTTGTTCAATAATTAGGAGTTAGAGGTAGTGAAGCTCTGGCAGTTTGATCCCTCCAGAGATAGATTATTTTCCCGTGTCTGCCCGCAGTGTCGTGAATGTAATTGTACGGCATCCTTTATTCGAGTGTGACGTACTTGGACATGCACATAACCAGTAATAAAGATCGAGATTACTTCATCATTGCAGCATTCACTTTATTTATTTATTTATTTATTTATTTATTTATTATTTACTACTTTCCTAATTAATATCTCTCATCCTTATCTCCTAGTAATGCGAAATGAGTACGACTTGATTACAAGCATTTAAGTGTGACTACTTGGTATCCCAGTGGCGTACCTAGGATCTGCGCTTGGTAATCCCAGTGGTAGTCATGCACGAAGTCCAAGATGTGTACAGATGATCAAGGAATTGGCTACCCATTGCACTTAGGCTAGATTAGATTCTCTTACCCTTTCCCTCCTAGCTTAGCTTATTTAATATTATTTTCCACTGCCTTCAGGAGTAGTGTTAGATTAGGAACACATCATACACCTCACTCTAGACTAAATCATATGTGATAAATATAATACTAGTCCAGGTGGAAAGACAACGAACTGGGACCTAAGGATAACTGTCTAGGTCCCACAACTAGTCCGTCTGCAGAGTTCGACCAGATCACACGTGAGAATGCTCGTATTCGTATGGTTGAGTGTAGGGGGTACCTCACCACTCATCAGTGGGTAATGTTAAATTACACAATTCTAATTTGACTATATGTCTTAGGGGTAAATATTGTTTTTTTAAGTAAGTTCCTACACCCCTTGGATAATTATTCTCACTAACTAGATAAGGTACTCAAACTTGAACCTAAACCTTGAAATTGTAATATGAATACAAATTTGTTTTTAAAATTAATTTAAATTATTTTTTAAGACAAAAAAACTTGAGACTACTAGCACAACCCTTGCTTGCACAATGTGGTGTTCTCCTAATAGTAAGACTTTCAAGTCATGGGTTTGATTTTGGTGTACAATGCTTTGTTATAAAAATTGTAATTGAACTGTATATCTTGAGGTGTACTTATATCACAATTATTTCAAGGTTCTCCAAATCTACTCCACTTGCCACACTTTAAGTGAAGGTGGGCATTAAATCCATAACCTTCTTTATAAGAGATGTGTGCCCTAATCATTGTGCTACATCATTGGGTGTTTTTCTTTTTGTGGAGGGTAAAGTGATATGCTTGGAACAATGCCTTTAGGCTAGGGTACAAGGTGTTGGTACTAGGCTTTGGATCTACAAGCTAACCAATTAGCCAATGGCTTGTGCTTTAGGTGCAAATTTTTTAATCAAATGTAAGCAATTCACTTTAAAAAGTTGTTATCATTATCACTATCTTGTTAAATTATGTACTCATGTTTGATAATGAGAGGAGATTCAAATGGTTATCTCATTGTTTGACATGAATTTGTAGGCTAACAATGAGGTAAAGGGTGAATATTTCTTTTCTCATTACATTCTAATGGACAAACTTGACCCTTAAATTTAGCAACTTTGATGAGCGGTGAGGTACCCCTACGCTCAACCATACAAATACAAGCATTTCATGCACAATCTAGTCGAATTCCAAGGACTACGTGCTTATGCACCCTTGTAGAACAAGGACGGGTTGATTGATTGTTGTCTTCCCAAACTTACTTGTATGTCACAATTGTATGGTTAAGTAAGCTTGAGGCATATGATTTTTATAGCTTTTATGTTTTTATGTCCTACTGCTAATAAGGGAGGAGAGAGAGAGATAACTAAGTGACTAATTTAACTTAACTACTAATTAACTAGGTTTTAACTAATCCTAACACCAATATCCGTTCTCACTTGCTATACACATCTTGAACCAACACAACACTACTGGGATTACCAAACGCTAATCGTTACTGAGTTACCAAGTGTTACACGCATGCTCGAAGTGATTGTATTGTGTGTGCTACTAATAGAAATGTAAAGTGCATAAAATAAAATAAAATAAATGTAGAAGAAAATAGAATAAAAGAAATGAGTAAGAAAACAAATCTCAAGTGCTGCAAGGATGAATCCAAGAACTCATCTTTATTGCCATACACAAGGTGTGCTTAAGTACACAATGCTCGAATAAAGATCCGTCCACACTTAGACCTCCTACTGCGAGCACTTGGGAAAATACTCTAACTTGACTCCTAAAAGACTTCTCTAAGGCTTCCCTTGAAAGACTTCCTTGCAAGACTTCTTTTTAGACTTCCTTGCTAAATTGTGCATTTGGGCATTGTATTTATAGGCTTGGGAGCAACTTCTCTAATAATTACAAAAACTGTCACTCTAATTTTAGAGAAACTGCCACTCTAATAAGAACCACTCTAATAATTAGAGTAACTGCTCTAATAATAACCACTCTAATTATTAGAGTAGTCACTCTCATCATACCCCCATGACTGAATGAAAACTCATCCTTGAGTTCCTTACAAAATATTGGGAAGGTATGGGATTATTAACTAATTGACAACTGACAGTGGAATGGGATGACAAATTCAACGTGCCTAGTGAACGGATCAATAAGCATATTACAACATTAGTGTTCATGACCATTGTGGTAAACACTCGTACATAAAGGACATCCAAGCCTTTATTTGGTAGCTTGTAGAGAAAGAGAGAGAAAGAAAATGAAGCATGTTGCCGCCAATGCTAAGATTGCACCTTCCATTATTTATCCATAGCCATGCTAGCAAACTTGCTCCTTTCATAAATGCTCCAGTTCCAATCCATCCTGAGTGCTTCCTCCAAGCCCAGTCCATTGTTTGTATGATCGCCATCTGCACACACAACACAATCACAAATGAGCAAGGATAGATAAACCACAATGCAATTGATACCTTGCCTCGATATGAAGAGCATTGGCTGAGTTGTGGTTATGGCAAAAATTGGTTCGGAGATTTATCATAGGTGACTACCCAAGGTGTAGGGGTTGGGTAAATAGTAAAATGGAGAAAATTGAAAAATTTGTGCCAGGGCCCCTATAACTAAGAGTGAACCTCTAGTAGCTATAATATGGAAAAATATGAGGAACAAGAAAGATGGGAAAAAATATCAATGACAATGCCAATAAGATGGATGTCATGGATGGGGATGAAACAAGAAATGATTGATTGTAGGAAATGTTTAAGGGAAAGAAGTTAACAATTGCACCAAAAAGCAATGCTAGTGGGTCCTCTCCAAAGTAGGCTCATGCCTTTTATGCCCTGACAAACCCACAAACCAAAGAGTTTGTAGGCTCTAGGAATGTCATTTGGAAGCAAGAGTTAAAAACTTATCCACAAGAATTCACCAAAGAAAAATAATGCATCAACCCAAAACAAACTAATAATAAAACCATCAATGAGGTGGAAAATGGGAAGAAAGATGGAAAGGAGAGAATGGAATGGAATCCCAAGAACAAGGTTGTGTAAAGCCCTTTGTGTATTTTATGGTTAATGTGACTAAGTAGAACTCATCCCAAATCCAGCCTCAAATAAACCACATCCAATGACCTCGCATCAACACACTTGACCAATCCATCCACTTGAAGCAACGAGAATGCTTTCACAAAGATCCACCACCATTCCAAGGAGAGCAAGATGGAGAAGTAGGAAGCGAGAAAGGGCCTTAGTTAGAGGGAACCTTCAAGCATGGGTAACATGTCTTTCTAGTTCCATAACTAGTGCTTGTAGCCCATATTGCTTTATTATGTCTAAGGGGTGTGCTTTGAATTCTCACTTTTCTTTTTTCTTTTCTTTTTTCTTCTTTTTTTTTTTTTGCTTTTTTTTTTTTTTTGCGTGAGAACCACACCATGCAAAGACTTATTTTTATTCACTCAGCTTCCTAATTTTTGAACAATGTCAGAATGGCAGAAAACCCAAGAAAAAGCATCCAAGCACCCAAGAGAATGGCCAGCAAAAATGCATCGAATCCCCTTGAAGTCACACCCTTTTCATCCTTTGAGTCTTTCTTTGGTTTGAAAAGTACCCAGCCACTAATTCATTAAAAGTTTACTTAGAAAAAAGGGACTATGCAGTTCTAAGCCAAAGGAGACCATAGAGTTGTATGGATGAGTGGACGGCATGGACTCATTGTTTGTTTCACCAAAAGAACCATACCTTAATATCAGCATCATAATTCAAAGGTAAAAACCAAACATAAGCAATCAATATGATATAATTCAATCCACCATCATGAGCACTTATTAGATGACGAATAAAAGTAAATCAAGCAATCAAACAAATAGTAAAAATATGAACAATTGTGTAAAAAAAAATAAGAAAAGTTGGAAAAATGTGTAAAACAAAAATTTCTAATACAAAAATGTGTAAAACAAAAATTCAAAAAGAACTGAGGGCCTAGAATGGTTAGCATAGGTGGCCATCTCCCCTACGACAGAGTTGGAAGGAGGAGATCTAAAATAGTGAGCAAGATTGTCCATCAACAGAGGTAGCATGTGTACTAGTTGTCCTAAGCTCTTGGAAAGGTTTGGTTTGTTGTACGTTAACCAACAATTTCTTGTCTAGGCTCTCAGGTTTGTATATTGTCATGGCCCCTAAAGGAAAAGTTGCATAAATAATATAAGGTCCTTCCCACAATGTTTGAAATTTAGTACGTTGTGGCACATGTGTGGGATTCCAGTAGAGAACCTTATCTCCCTATTGATATTTAACTTTCCTAATCCTTAGGTCATGACGTTGTTTATTGAATGCCTTGTGCAACTCGTTAGATGACAAGGCAGCTAGTTAGTTTTCATCTAGCAAGTTAAGGGTTACTAATCATTGTTTCTATGCTAGATCAAGGTCAAGGTTGAGGTCACATGCCATGGATAGTGTACGGAGGTAGCAAGTATGTCCAAGGAATGACCGAATATCTTTAACAGTTTCTGGTTGATGGGTAATTCCTTGGATAACTTTGATTTTCTCGGGGTCTACTTCTATCCTTGGGTGTGAGATTTTGTGCCCTAGTACTACGCCTTCTTAGACCATCAAATGAATTTTCTGCCAGTTGAAGCTCAAATTGGTTTCTACACATGTTTTTAACACTTGCTCCAACCAGTCCAAGGCTTGATCAAAGTTTGCTTCATAAGTGGAGAAGTCATCCATAAAGACCTCTACACCATTTTATATCTGCTGTTGGAAGATGCTTAGAACTAGTCATTGAAATGTTGCAGGGGCATTGCACAAGCCAAATGACATCTGTTTGTATGCAAATGTTCCCCAAGGATTGGTGAACATAGTCTTGGCTTGGTCTTCTGGGGCTATTTGTATTTGATTATATCCACTATATCCATCCAGAAAACTGTAGTAGCGATGCCCTGCGATGGTGTCTAAGACTTGGTCAACAAATGACAATGGAAAGTGATCTTTGAATGTTGCCATATTCAGTAGCCTGAAATCTATGCACCCCCTCCATTTGCCTCCCTTTTTAGGCATAATAACTAAGGGGCTAACCCATTCGCTATCAGCAATGGGGTATATGAACCCAACCTTGAGAAGTTGTTTGATTTCTTCCTTAACTACTTGCTTCAGCTTAGGGTTCAATCGTCTCTGCAGTTTTCTTTGAGGCTTCATGGAGAGATCAGTGTAAATTCTATGTTGGAATATCCTAGGATCTATTCCAGTTAATTCAAGATATGACCAAGCGAAGGCTTCTGACCATTTATTTATTACCTTTAGAAATTCTTCTTTCTGTTGAGAAGCAAGCTTAGCATTGATAATTACTGATTTTTCGTTTTTAAGGAACATGTATTCCATACCAGTGGGCAATGGTTTCAACCCAAGGGGCTTTTGCTTAAATTTCTCAAGCATTTCGAACTTCCCCCAGTTGACATTTTTAAGGTTGAGACTTGGAAGTTGGCGGTGGACTTGCTCTAATGCATCTATGCTATCGATGTAAGAACAAGTCAAACCCTTAGTTGGTTCCATGCATATGAGTGAACTGCTTTCTTGATCAGCTGTTAGCCACTGGGTGTCTTCCTATCGTGTGGCTGCTGCATACAAGCATCTTTGTATGTTAATCACTTGTGCACACTGATTGCATGCAGGCAATGCTAAACTTTGCACAAACCATGACCTCTGCACGCAATTACACCCTGTGTCACTGTATGCAATGCATGGAACTTTCTTCTTCTCGATTTTTTTGAATGTATTTTCCTTTGATATTTCTAGGGAAAGATCGCGGATTCCTAGGCATGCATCAATGGTGTGTAGCCATGCTCTTCCCATTATGATTGGGAAGCCCCCCTTACCGTTGTTCACCTGAATCACTAGGAAGTCAGCTAAGTACGACCATCCACACATAGTGGTAACAATGTCATCCACCAGTCCCAATGGGACAATGATAGACTAGTTGGCCAACTCTAGATGGATGTTGCTCTTTTTCAATGGAGGCAGATTCTAGGCCTTGTACATTTGTTGAGAAATCAAGTTGACAACAGATTCTGAATCCAAAAGAGCCTTGCACAACACATTTCTAGCAATTTGTAAGTATATTAGAGGACTCCCAGGATCAGAGAATTTCTTGGGAAGGTGGCCAGCTTTGATGCAATCGGTGACAGCATGTGTTAGCATGACCATATGCGCTGAGTGTAGTGATTGGGTTGAAGGAGGCTCTGAAGTTTTGATTGATACTGAGGCGTCTAAGGAATCAGCCGCTTGTGATTACAAGGGCTTGGTTGGTCTGTTGGTTCTAAAGAAAGGTCTTTTCTTCATGTGGTTGTTGGAACCAACAGTAGGTTGAGAGTTAATAGCCCTTGTGGCATTACGTTGCTATGGCTGGGTAGGGATTTCACCCTGCATAGCTGGAGTAGGTGGTAGTGGAGCTATTGGTGGAAGAGATGTGGCTGGATGAGAAGGATGATATGATTGCAAAATATTGCCTCTAGAAGAGGGAGTCCCATAATACTTATGGGCTTGGTAGTGAGGTTGAGGAGTGACATGACCAGTAGAGTCATGTGGGGAGATTGGCTACTGCACGTAATATCCATATGGATTAGGTTGCCGATAAGGATATTGTTGCGTTGGTGGTGGCACTTCCCATGATTGTGGGTGCTGCCACTATTGATATTGCTTAATCGGTTGTGGTGGAGTTCCACTGGGATAATATGTTAAGGGTTGGTGGAATTGCCTTGGGTTACCTTGTGGATAAGGTAACCTTTGGGGTGTTTTCCTTTTGTTTAATTGTGGGTTGAGTGCATATACCTCAAACTCCTGCAGATGTGAGATTATAGGGCAACATCCCTTAGGATGGTCATATCGACATATCTCACATCCACTATCATTGTCTGTTTCCAAATCCACAACCTCTTCAATGATGGCAACTTTGCCCTTACCCTTGCTACATGCATGTTTAGCTTCTTTCTTTTTTCTTTTTTCACGATCACTACCTTGCTCTCTAAACTCCTCTACTATTTTAAGAATAGTTTGAAATTTATTGTCTAGGGAATCCCACATTTGGTCTAACTTTGTCGATACTTCTGATGTCAACTTTTGGATAGGCAAAGTTTTCCTATTCACCATCTCTTCGAGTGGTGACTCTTCTTCATCCTCACAAAATCTTACTCCCCTCTTCCAAAGGGAAGGATCTTGGTTATACTCTTCTGCACTTTCTCTCTTCCATAGCTCATCTTCTTCTGTAGCAACTTGCTCCAATAGTCTTTGAATTTGATGGGACCTAAGCTCGGATAGTCTCCCTTGGGCATAAGTCTCAAGGGTTCTTCTTGTTTCATGCCTAAGCCCATCCACGAGATGGCACAGTTGATCCCTTTGCGAATAACCATGGCCAAGACAACGATGTAACAGTGCATAGTATCAACCCATGGTAGCGTCCAAGGGTTCATGTCCTCCTTGTTTCCAGCCTTGGATTTGCTTTCGCAAATTAGACACTCGAGAGTACGTTTGGTACTTATCATTGAACAATTCTAACATGGTACTCCACCTACAAATGGATTCTGGTTCTAAGGACTGGTACCAGCTTTCTACTTCTTTAACTAGTGTCCACAGGAACAACGTTTTTGACATTCATTCTCTATGTTTTGTAAGGCACATGCATCATGGAATGCTTGTAAATGATTCTGAGGATCAGTGTTGTATCCCCCTTCAAATCGTGGGATGTTGTTCATATCTAATCTCTTGATCCTACTATGTTTCTAATGCCTTGTTGGAATTCTAACAGCCTCAGTTATGTCCAACATACTTCAAGTAGCGAGGAGGGGTTCATCGTGATCGTCTCATCCATGGCATCTATGATGCCTACGTTGTTCCCTACTCTCCCTTCTTCTATGTCGTGACTCTCTAGAGTGTCCTTGTACCCTTTCTTAGCTTTTTCGTCTATGACTTCCACTTTGCCTACCTTTATCCCCATGTCTTTTTCTTTATGACAACGTCTAGATATTGAAGGAGAGGATGAAGGAGATGATGAAGGTAAAAAAGAAGGAGAACCATCACCATGATGGTGTCTGCTACCTTCTCTTTTGCAGTCTCGACCCTGATTGCGATTGCAATCAGAATGTCCATCTTTATCATGAGTTCGTGTCCCTTTTTTTGACCCTTTGTGCCCGTGGGTATCAAAACCTAGGTTATGAATAGTGGAATGAAGGTTCTGATACTCAACCCCTTGGCCAAAGTTAAGGGGAGGAACATCGTTGTGTGGACAACTGCTTGAGGTAGGTTCACCACCCTCATTTTGGCTCAAGACATGTGGGGCATCCTAAGACCTCTTAGCCTTCAAAGACTTATGATGTCTCTCTTATTGCAAGTCCCTTTGACGTTGTGCCTCTATGGGATGGTATTTTCTCGAGTCATGGTCTTGCACAACATATTCTGCATGTAAGTGTAGCATGGAAATTTGTGTGAGAGCATGAAGAAGCATGCTTGGGACTGAATGATTGGGAGGTAACACTATGTTACCTTCTAAGTCTTGCCAATGCAGTTGTTTATCTTAATGGAGGATAAAGGTGAAGTCTGGTATATACTCATCAGGATGAATATATACCACTCGAACTTGTTGAGAGATTGGCAGATTAACGTCATGTGTATTACACTACTGATTATTTCTTGTTTCAAACCTAGGCAGTGAGGTGCTTTCATACGAAGAAGGAGACATATTTGTCTATTCAGTGTGCAATGTACTCTTGTTTATTATTTCCTCAATCAACCCTAAGGGGTCGTTCCAATGATGTGAATGATTTCCTATGTTCTAGTTAGTGCACAAACAACTAAGTCCTCGACAACGGCGCCAATGACGAGTGGCGAGGTACCCCTACGCTCAACCATATGAATACAAGCGTTTCACACACGATCCGGTCGAATTCCAAGGACTAAGTGCTTATGTGCCCTTGTAGAACAAGGATGGGTTGATTGATCGTTGTCTTCCCAAACTTACTTGTATGTCACGATTGTATGGTTAAGTAAGCTTGAGGCATATGATTTTTATAGCTTTTATGTTTTTATGTCCTGCTGCTAATAGGGGAGGAGAGAGAGAGATAACTAAGTGACTAATTTAACTTAACTACTGATTAACTAGGCTTTAACTAATCCTATCACCAGTATCCGTTCTCACTTGCCGTACACATCCTGAACTAGCGCAACACTACTGGGATTACCAAACACTAATCATTACTGGGTTACCAAGTGTTACACGCATGCTCGAAATGATTGTATTGTGTGTGCTACTAATAGAAATGTAAAGTGCATAAAATAAAATAAAATAAATGTAGAAGAAAATAGAATAAAAGAAATGAGTAAGAAAACAAATCTCAAGTGTTGCAAGGATGAATCCAAGAACTCATCTTTATTACCATACACAAGGTGTGCTCAAGTACACAATGCTCGAATAAAGATCCATCCACACTTAGACCTCTTATTGCGGGCACTTGGAAAATACTCTAACTTGACTCCTAAAAGACTTCTCTAAGACTTCTCTTGAAAGACTTCCTTCCAAGACTTATTTTCAAACTTCTTTTCTAAATTGTGCACCTAGGCACTGTATTTATAGGCTTGGGAGCAACTACTTTAATAATTACAAAAACGGCTACTCTAATTTTAGAGAAACTACCACTATAATAATAACCACTCTAATAATTAGAGTAACTACACTAATAATAACCACTCTAATTATAATTATTAGAGTAACCGCTCTCATCAAACTTCCAAGAAAAACCATTCACAAGATTCAAATATTATTAATATAAACCGTACACAAGGGCTTTCGTAAAGATGAGTTATACTAACCCCAATGTCAGTCTCTACAAAATACATACATAAACGGGAATTTACATAATGCTTATTTTTGAAAAGTTGGGTAAATAACATCCACAAACAAAGATATGATCAGGAAGAACGATCTCAAATAAAAAGAAGGTTAAAAACTTAATCACATCGGAAACATGACACTTATCAACTTATTTTTTTATTTCAAAAGATGGTTATTAGATGAAATGTGACCATTATTAAAAAAACAGAAGATAAAAAAGCAATTAGCCAATTACCTAAAACAAAAAGGGCTTCCGACGGGTCATGCGTGCCATTTATATAATACCCGAAAGAATCTTCCCGACAAGACCGCAGAGTTAGTGGAATCGGTGGCAGACTCAATTCTAGAGACTTCCAGCAGTTTCTGAGAAAATTCCAGGGTGCACTATTTATTCACTGATCGGAGGGTCCTTGGTTGTTTTTCTCAAAAACCTAGTCGCATCTTCAGCGTACGTTGCGTTTGCCGAGTCACGAAGCTTCTGATAACTACAAGAGGTTCCTTACGCTCTGCCCCCCTCTCTCTCTTTTTCACCTGCGTCTCTTTTATCGCTTCGTTGCAAGGGTTTCGTTTTCTGCTCGTTTTTCTCTGCCACGATCTAGTCGCGAATTTCCGAAGGATCCGCGGTTAGGGTTTTCCTTGAGCCAGGGTTTTCGTCTTTTGAAATTGCAGAGGCTTCGGTAGGTTTCTATCGAGCGAGCGAGCGAAAATGTTTGGCATGAGACCCCCCAAGAAGAGCGACAGCAGCAAATATTACGAGATCTTGGGCGTTCCCAAGAACGCCAGCGCGGATGAGCTCAAGAAGGCCTACCGCAAGGCCGCCATCAAGAATCACCCCGACAAGGGAGGGGATCCTGAAAAGGTTAGGTTTCCTTTCGTGTTCTTGATCTGTTCGGAGGTTTTTTGTTGGGTTTCTCAAGTTTTGGTGTTTCTAGGGTTTAGTTGTTGTTTGTTTGCTGTTTTGCTTGTGGAATTTTGATTCTATTTTAATTTGGAATTTTGCAATGTCACTTTCGGAGAAAACCTACTGTTTGTTTTGGATGTTTCTCTATATAGGAGAATCTTGCATCACCCGTAGATTTATCGTGACCTTTTGCGTTTCTGTGTTTGTGTTGCGGTACCCTAGGGATTTCGGTAGTTTTTGCGAAACCCTCTGGATTTTGCGTTGAAAGTCAAATTCTGTTTCATCTTTTTTAAATAATTGACCTAATTCGTCATTTACTGGATTTATCCTCAATAAGAGTTTCTGAGATTATTGTCAAATTCGGGTTGCGTTATGTTAATAATATTGACAGGCATCTAAATTGGAATTTTATCTTAGATGAATAGGAGACGTTAGGGTAAACGTATTTTTATGGCTTGCAGTTCAAGGAACTTGCACAGGCATATGAAGTGCTGAGCGATCCCGAAAAGAGGGAAATTTATGATCAGTATGGTGAGGACGCCCTCAAAGAAGGAATGGGCGGTGGCCCTTCCCATGACCCGTTTGACATATTTTCATCATTCTTTGGTGGAAATCCGTTTGGAGGTTCGTCTGACTCTAGTTTGCATTTCAATGTTGTTTTTCTGCAGTTAATGCAATGGGATTTATGAGATAATATTGTATTTGAATCTCATTAGGTAGCAGCGGTAAAGGGCGTTCAAGGCAGCGCAGAGGGGAAGATCTTATGCATCCTTTGAAGGTTTCTTTAGAAGATCTCTACAATGGTTCAACCAAGAAGCTGTCTCTCTCCCGAAATGTGCTCTGTCCTAAATGCAAAGGGTAAGGTTTTTTTCTTTCCGTTTCGAATGTGGGCTAGTGGAGTCTGTGACTATGATATTTTGCAGTTTATGGATTGAGTTTTATATTTAATATGTCATTGTCCTGTGATGCAGCAAGGGATCAAAATCGGGTGCGACTACAAAATGTCTTGGATGTCAGGGATCGGGTATGAAAGTTTCTATCAGACAGCTTGGTCCTTCAATGATTCAGCAGATGCAGCATGTTTGCAATGATTGCAAAGGACAAGGTACAGTTTTAACTTAACAGTTATACTTGAGTGATTCTATATTTCTATGTTCTGTAATTTTGTGCATTGTATATCCTTTTGCTTCATGAATGATTGCTTTAATTTTTATTATTTTTTAAAATACTATCGAACAGGTGAGGTTATCAGTGATAAAGATAGGTGCCCACAATGTAAAGGTGAGAAAACTGTTCAAGAGAAGAAGCTCCTCGAAGTGCATGTTGAGAAAGGAATGCAAAACAACCAGAGGATAACTTTCGCTGGTGAAGCAGACGAAGCTGTGAGTACAAACTTTCTTTTTTTAAGTACAACATGATCTTGTTCTGGCGAAATGTTTTTGTTCTAATATATCATGACGATTTTTTTTGTCACATGCTGTGGATATTTTACAGCCGGACACTATCACTGGAGACATTGTTTTTGTCGTTCAACAAAAGGAGCATTCTAAATTCAAGAGGAAGGGTGACGATCTATTCTATGAACATACATTGAATCTTACGGAGGCTCTTTGTGGCTTCCAGTTTGTAATTACTCACCTTGATGGAAGACAGCTTCTAATTAAGTCTAAACCCGGTGAAATAACCAAGCCTGGTATGTGTTTCTAATTTGCAGGGAGATTCTATATCTATTTACTTAGTTAAAGCATTTATTCTGGTATTTGTGTATGTAGTATTGAACGGGGGTTTGACTGTGAAATAACAGGACAATTCAAGGCCATTGATGATGAAGGAATGCCTGTCCACACAAGACCTTTTATGAAAGGAAAGCTTTTCATTCATTTTAATGTGGAATTCCCTGATAGCCTGTCTTCTGAACAGTGCAAAGCTTTGGAGCAGGTATTGCCGCCAAGGCTTTCCAGCCAGCTAACCGACATGGAAGTGGATGATTGCGAAGAAACTACAATGCATGATGTTAACATTGAAGAGGAAATGAGAAGAAAACAAGCCCAACAACAAGAAGCATACGAAGAGGATGAAGAGTCTTCTGGTCCTAGGGTACAATGTGCCCAGCAATAAGTAGGAAGGGAATCTTCCTGGATCTGTCAGTTTTTTGGTTAGAGATTTAAACATATATTTTTTTCCTGTGTATTAGGGAACTGATGAAATTTGGATTTGGAATTTTTTTTTTGGATCTTCTAATACGTGTAATACGATCATGGTCTCCTATTCAATTCAGGATAACATAAACTGTGGACGTTATTACTGCATGTTTGGAATATCTGAATGAATCAGTTTTAATGGCGACTGAGCAATTTATTGTGACGAACTGCTGTCTCATATGTGCTGGAATGTAATTTTGTCAATTTTGTTTCACGAGGCCATGGTATCTCTAACTGATTATGCGGCTTTTGATGAAACTTGTCCCTAGGGTGTTGGTTTTGGGCTATTGAAGTGCTGTTTTGAGCATTGATTTCATATTTCCTGGTCTAATTAAACTCCTTGGAAAATGATAGACTTAGTGATGGATTATTGTTGACAATGTTATTAAGAAATTATGCTGCCCTGTTCTTTTCCTTTTCCGTACGTCATTCACAACACCACAGTTTTTATACATTTGTTTGTTTTTCGCTTTCTATAGCTAATCTATTCTCTATTCCTACCATCTTGGCCCATCTGTTTTATGCTCAAGTTCTTGACCATTGTTCTTATGTCCTCTCATTCCCATGTCATGAGAAGATTAAGGTTATTTACATTATATAAATCATTTTTAAATATAAAATAAGTTATTTCTGACCTTTCTATAATAATGAGGTGAGGTGTTAGTCTAGTGGTATGGAAGTGGTATATGGATTTTGGTCCGGTAACCTTAGGTCATAGGTTTGGTTATAAGTTTCTGCAAGTTTTAAGGTGTGCTTAATGTTTTAATTATTTCAGTTTTAACAAGCTCTAAATTTTTGTAAATCTTGGTCTGAAAATCTTGCAGTATGCTTATGGTTCAATTATTTTGAGGTTTTGAGGTGTGCTAAAGGTTCAATTATTTCAATTTCAACTGAATTCTCCCAACTAGAATTGAATGGAAATTGAATCGAATGAAAATTGAATTGCGTTGAGCAAATTCTGGCGATGCTCAATTTGTTGTTTCGACTAGGAAGTCAATTTGATGCGCGAAAGAATTGGAATTGTTGGCTGCATGCGAAAAACTTATTTTGCACAGTCGAATTGAAAGGCGGGAGAAACACATGAATTTTTTTTTTTCAAATATGTTCGGTTTTTGAGAGGGTTTGAATAAGAGGGTTGATTTTAAAAAAAATTTTATACTTTATTTTGGCTTGACTTTGTCAAACGACGGCCTCAGGCAAATTTTAGCCTTTTAACTATCTAGGGAAAATCTTTGGGTAAAATTTAATATTTTGATATTTTCTTTTCATGAAGGTTTAAAGGTGGAATCTTTTGAAATGGTAACTAATGATGGTAAACAAGTAATGAATTCATTAGATTGTTCTTTAAAGCATTAAAAAAGTATCAAAAAATGAAATTTAGATAATTTAATTGTTAATGAAATAGTAGCAAGATATTTAAGAAGTCAATGCTTCATTGTTGAAATAGTAGCAAGATATTGAAAAAGTCAACGCCTCATTGTTGAAAATGGTTGAACAAAGCACATATGAATGTAGGTTTAGAATGAAGGTAGGTTAACAATGTAAGTGCTTTGTCTTGTTTTGATGGAGGTTGACTAGAGCATATAAAAGATATTGAAAAAGTCAACGCCTCATTGTTGAAAATGGTTGAACAAAGCACATATGAATGTAGGTTTAGAATGAAGGTAGGTTAACAATGTAAGTGCTTTGTCTTGTTTTGATGGAGGTTGACTAGAGCATATAAAACACCCTTAACGCATGCATGGAATGAAGGTAGTTTAACAAAATGCATAAGATATCATTGATGTAGGTTAGCATGGAGGTAGCAATAAATTTTCTTAAAAAAAAAAATGGAGGTAGCAATAAATTTTCTTAAAAAAAAAACACTTCGTTATTACAGAATCGGGGTAGAATCGCTGTATGTTTTTTAGGAGTAAATGTACTTGCCATTATCTTCCTACCAAAACTATAAATAACAAGGGTGTTATGTCAAAAGTACTTATAATAAAATTTATTGCAAAACTAGTCACTAAATCGCCAATGAAAATTGTTGATTATCATACAACATACACATCAATATCATCTGATGTCATGCCCCAAATTTCATTAGCAACATAGCTAACATTATGTACTAGCATAACAATGCATTCATATATGTTGATTATTATTATTATTATTATTTTTACCCTTTATATGTCATTGTCTAGACACCAATACCCTTCACTAATGAAGGATAATTTTTGATAATGCCCTTCTTTTGTTGTAAATTTTTTTTGATGAGACTTCTTACAATGTAAAATGGCTTGTCTTAGAATGATTGAGAAGGGCTAAATCTTTTTACTTTGGTTGGCCTAGCTTCAATTCTACACTTCAATTCTGCCTTTGAATTCTAACATGGAGTTATGGCTACAAACATTGACTAAACCTCCCTACTTGCAATCATTTAATTATTGGCTAGTTAAAAAAAGTCTATGTAGTGGATAATTTGATGTTTTTCATCATTGGATGTGCATTTCCTACAACATTTGTATAGTTAGATGTGCAATGGTTGCATCCAATGTTTGTGTGCTTAATGTACTAGTTATATCCAAGGTTGGTATGATCTTACTATTAGCAAAAGGCCTTTTGGCTTGTAGTTGGAATTAGATGCACCAACCAACTTGGATGTGTGAAAGTAGTATTTTGCATGATGTATGTTGGTTGTTTTCAACGATTGCATAAACTAACTACCAGCAAAAAGCCTTGTGTGTAGGGGTTGCAATTAGAATAAGATGAAGCAACCAATGCTATTGCTAGTTGTGACCAATTTACTAGGTGTAAAGTTTCATTGCATTTAAGGAGAGACTTGAAGCACATTAAGGAGAATTTGCTATACTTTTGGTAAGTAATGGAAACAATCATCTTTATTATTCATGATCTAGTGTGGGGTGTGTTGGACCCCGAAAAGAAGTTTTATTGAAATTAAAGGTGCATCAATTACAACAACATGAATAAGTCATAGGGTTAAGGGGAAGGGGGAAGTTGAGAGCACTGTGAATGAAACTCGGGAACAACCTTATAAATAAACGAGTATTAAAGGAGGAAACCCAAGTTGGGGCTCAACCAAATGTCCACACATACTAGTTACAAAATAGAATGACATAGAATTAGATGAGACAAAGAGCTCTCAATTAAGGATAGAGAGAGTTCCAATGGTGACTTGACATAACAGAAAGGGAAAGCTTCCTTGTAGAGATTACTGATGATAAGTGTAACTAGAACACACAGGTCTTTCCCATAGCTACAAGAGATGAACCAACTGATGACTGTTCAGATTGAAAATGAGTGAGGCGAAAGATCTGCAACTTCTCCAACCTGGTGAGCAAACATTTATTAGAATAATATATCTTTTGAAATAGAACATTGCATCTTTGCTTCCAAATATAAAATAGTAGGCCTAATAACTTTCCACAGAAAATTAAGATTAGCAGAAGCAATGTTCAAAAATCCGAATATGGCAGCCTCTTGAGATAGCTTGTATGATGGAAAAACTTTGGAAGCCCACTCCCACACATGCTGAGCAAAGGGACAATGCCAAAATACATGGACAAAGTCATCTTGTCCACCACACAGAGGGCAATTGGTATTGGGAATCCCCAGATATTCTAAACGTTTACCAATAGGTAGACCATGGTGGAGGAGACACCAAAGGAATTGCTTAATTTTGGGGAGGGTCGGAAGTTTCCAAATATGTTGGAAGAGAGGGATCCAAAATGTTACTGACTCTTGTTTGTGCCTATACTTATTGCAACGTTGAATGACTTTAGATGGGTCATGCATAAGATGAAAGGGGACAGATGGATGGTAGGGCAAGAGTTTAACCCCATTAAGCCATTGAAGGCCATGAAAAAGGCTTTGCACTGTAACATCAAGTTGTCAATGACCGTGGAGAAAAGAGTAAATTTGAACTTGGCAATGGTTCATTGCAACCGACTCCCCATACAAATTGTTAAACTCGACCCTTGAAATCCAACAGCTAGCTAGCCTAAGACAATTCAAGGAAATGACACCCTTCCGAAACCATGAAGTAGCCACCTTAGCATTTATGATAGTAAGGGGAGCAGGCGATAGAGGTAACCACCACGGACACAGTCTAGAGAGGATAGTAGGGTTGATCTTGACGTTAGTCCAATCAATGTAAGTGTGTAGAGTTTGCCAAGCCCTCTAGATGCTTTTGAAAACATGAGATCCGGGAAGATTGATAGTGAGGGGGGAAAGGATCCAATTGACAAAATGGATGCCTTTCCAGAAGGGCTTGTTTTTAGGAAATGCTTAATGAAGCCTTAATTGGAGGAGGGTCCCAATAATATTTGAGGCATCTAAATGCTGTACCAACCACTTAGCAACCAGGGTAATTCCTTGCTTATAGGAGTTCAAAAGACCTAAGCCACCCTTATTTTTGGGGAGAGTAACAATATTCTAAGCGACTTGATGAAATCCTTTCTGAGAATCTTTGGAGGACCACATAAAGTCACGAAATAACCATTCTAGCTTCTGGTAGGCAACTTGGGAGGGGGCCCAACACGAAGAGTAATACACATGGGTTGACGCGCATATGGACTTACATACAAGGTATTTACCTGCAAGTGTGAGGGGTTTAGTCTTCCATTTGTCAAGTTTCTTTTAGATCCGATAAATAACCTGCTCCCAGAGAATAGAGGTTGAACCTCTAAAACAAAAGGGATTCC
Organism: Gnetum montanum; assembly: GCA_015680685.1. Classification (NCBI taxonomy): domain Eukaryota; kingdom Viridiplantae; phylum Streptophyta; class Gnetopsida; order Gnetales; family Gnetaceae; genus Gnetum; species Gnetum montanum. Next base: position 1,262,910 of record MNCI01000520.1, on the reverse strand, counting down.
CAAAATCTTAACGATGTCTTGATCTTGAAGCCTCTTCCAATTATAGTCGGTCACATGTTTGTAATTGCCTGTAAAGCTATAAATAGAGGGTTTATTCCAATTAATTATGGAACTTGAGAGTGTGCAATATTGCTCCACCCTTGATAAGAGGTAGTGCAAATTGGTGGCTGTGTTTTGAACTAGAAAAAAAAAGTCATCGGCAAAGTGCATATTGAGAAGCTGTTGTTAAGAGGAAGAAAGGCAGACCCCAGTGAGAACTTTAGTTTGAATGTCTAGTTTAATTTGATGACAAAGAAAGTCTAATGCGATGATAAAGAGATAGGGGGCAAGAGGACAACCTTGCCGCACTGACCTATGTATTGGAAAGGGAGAGGTAATGCCAAAGGTAGTGGCTATTCTAGCTGTAGCATATGAGAATAAGCATTTCACCATATGCAAGAACTTAGGTCCAAAACCAATTTTGGTCATGGTCTACAAGATAAAATCCCACTTAATGTTGTCACAAGCCTTGGCGTAATCAAGCTTCACAAGGAGAATATCTTGTCCATCATCCTCAGCCCACTTGAGACCTTCCCACACTGCAACCACATTGTCTAAAATATATCTACCAAGAATAAATCCTGTTTGCGAGGGAGATATGATCTGGCCAAGAATTTTTTTCAACCGTAAGGCTAGGCACTTAGCCCAAATTTTATACACTACATTGAGAAGAGTTATGGGATGCCAATTGGAGATATCAGTAAGATCCCCAGACTTGGGGAAGAGACGAATTACCCCTTGATTTAGATTGGGGAACTAGTTAAGATAGCCTCATTAATGACCTGCAAAAGATCATTTCCCACCAAATCCCAATGATTTTGAAAAAATTCCATGGGAAAACCATCATAACCAGGAGCCTTTTCCCGACTTAACTTGGAACAAGCCTCCTGTAGCTCTGCCAGAGTGATATCAATGTCAAGACTTTGTAGCATAGTGGAATTGATTAGGTGAGGATAATCGGGGGTGGTAGCCTTGAACAAAGAGATGTTCATTGGGGTAGCTGCAAAAAGGGTTTCATACTAGTTCTTAAGAAAAGAGAGGATACTGTTGTGGTTAGTAATGGTGGTACCATCACATGAGATTTTGTCAATAGCATGCGAAGGGGAAGCAGTATTGAGATACTTAAAAAATTACTTACAATGTTCATCTTGAATATTTAACCAAGTGAACCGACTTTTAGTTAAGGCACTTTGTGCTCGGTACACATCCCAATGTTGGAAGGCAACTCATGCTCTAGCTAGCTCCTCGTGAACTAGAGTGTTGAAGGGATCTTGAGCTAGTCTATTAGTGAGATGTTCAATAGTGAGGTGAATTTTGGTTTATTCTTGTTTGGATCGAATAGCCATTGCCTTACCATACGAACGAGCAAAGTTTCGCACTCGACATGAAGCAAGATGCCACCAATTAATCCAACCCACCTAATTTAGGGGCCTAGGTTCGACATTCCAAAGGTTGGATAGAAGAAGTTGGGCAGTTGGGGAAGAAAAATAGTTGTTGTGTAGTCGAAAAAGATGGAATTTTTGTCAGTCAGGGCTGCCATGAATCTTGATAGATATGGAGATAGGAAGATGGTTTGATAAGGTGGCATGGTGATGAACCGTAGTGGCAGAGAAGGCTTGCCAAAAGGAAAGGGTGGAGAAATAGAACCTATCTAACCTGCTATAGATGTGAGCCTACCCAAGACGGAGATTGCTCCAAGTAAATCTATAGAGGGGAACGCACATGGAGGTGTCTGCCCCATCAGAGAGGTAAAATCTTTTCTTAAAGGTGGACTAGGTTTGATACTCGAGATTGGGTAGTTGAAAAAACATCCCTTCGAGCTTATCTTGAGGGAATTCGACCATATTAAAATCTCCTCCAAATATCCAAGGCACTGGGGGAAGAGAATTTGCAAGTTCTTGCCAAAGGAGAGCCCGTTTTGTGGAGTTGTTTGGGGCATATATCGAGCAAATGCCAAAAGGGCCATGTAGGGATGAGAAGGTGGCCCAAGAAACTCTATGCCCAGAATCAGAACCACTTTGAAGGATTTTGGTGTTCTAGTAGGGTGAGAGGAGAATGGCTGTGCCTCCTTTCCCACTCGCATAGGACGTCGCTAGGATTGAGGAGTGAGGAAGAAACCAATGGGCAGAATAGGATAAAAGGTCGGCTGAGACCTTAATTTCTTGAAGGAGAACGAAATCAAAGGCTATATTACGACTAGATATAAAGTTGCCTACTCGCTTTCATTGAAGCCTACTAGTAAGGCCTCGAACGTTCCATGTGTAGGCACATTTTGGCCATTTCATGGAATAGGTTGGTATGATAAAATTTATTAAAGGTCATTGGAAATTTCAGTAGTCTTCATGAAGCTATTTGTTCATGTGCCCTATATATGAAGTGAAGAACAAAAAGAAGAAGAGAGAAAAAGAATAAGAGTTAAAATGCAGTTAGCAATATATATAAGAATTGAGAATTGGACGTCACAGTAATGTTTATTGAAAGCAAAAGTAGAGACACTGGAAAAAAGGAAATTTGTCAAACACTTTGTATATACTCTGCATTTGAATTAGCAATGAAAACTGGAAAAACAAGAACAGGATATGAGCAATGGTTTTAGAAAGAAAAACGTAGGAAGCCCTAGGTAAATCTGCGGCAAAGATTTCAGGCGGTTAGAACTCTAAACCACAATTAGCATTTGCTCCTAGAACCTGCAAAAGAAAAAGAAGATCTCCTTCAATAATCCTCAGTATACAGAGAGTGGAGTCTTCGCATAAAAGGGAAAAAACGAAATAGGGTTTCTAGCTCGTATTTGACAAAGAACCAGGGCATGGTAGAGAAATAAACTCCAAGAAAAATGTAGTGCGTAACCATAGCTGACGGAAATATTAAATCATGGTAGACAAGGGAATCCTGCCAAGAATATGGTCCCAGAAATTCAGTGAGCGTAGAGCACACATGGAGGTCTCGCCGAGAACGATGGTTGTAATCATTTCCATTGCACCTTTGGCTCCGCTGGTGTAGGGCGCGTACAGTTTGTGCAGAAATTGTCGGGATGCTCAGCAGAGTTTCAAACCTTCTGATACTGAATAACTGTCACTAAAAACAGAGCTTCGGTGTATCTAGACGACACCAGTAACTTGGCATTTGCAACTACCGAAGCAGGGATTAATTTGCAGTTGTTCTAGTAACAATACCACACTAGCAAATGGTGGAATTCTTCATTTCTTTGCTGCAGGTCAGAAGCTTGATGATTAACAGCCATGAATTTCTTGTTAATTTGAAATATTTGCATAGGAGGGAGTTGGCGTTGCTCATTATCCCAGTTTCAGTTCAAACATTACTCTCGATGAAACAAGCTCACACACTAATTTGTGAAAAATATGCTGCAGACATCTTGACTACAGTTTTATTATTCCAAAAAGCCAAACATCCTCATGATCTAGAGAATTTGCACATAAATTGGGAGTGACATAAGAAAAATAATAATATAGATAAATGGATACCAGTTTGGATAAGTTACTATGGTTGTTTGGGCCCATAAAATTGAAATATGAATATATTTATGGCCATACCATAATGAGACATGTAGAAAAAAAACATGAGTCCTCCATGGCTCCCTAGTTGATGAGATGCGATATCGCATGCACCGCGATATTGCGTACGCAATATCGCAGCCATCGCGATATCGTGTTGTCCCCTGCGATATCACGTACGCGATATCGCGGTTCGCTGCCAAATCTATAAATAAGAGGCAGCACTCCCCTTATTTTCCATCCTAGGCTAGAAGTAGGGAAACTCTGGCAGATTGATCACGCCAGAGATAGAATATTTTCCATGTGCCCGCAGTAGGAGTCCTCAAGGGAACGGATCTTTATTCGAGCAGCTTTGTACTTGAACGCAAGTTGTGTACGGCAATAAAGACGAGCTTTGTGGATAAACCTTGCAGTGCATGGAATAGGTTTATTACATGTTATTTCTTACCTGCATTAGTGCAGCATGAGTACGACTTGATTACGAGCATTGACGAATGTGTACGGCTAATCAAGGAATTAGCTGCTCATCACGATTAGTTTCTTTCACCCTCAACTCCTAGAATGCGGAATGAGTACGACTTGATTACGAGAATCTATGGATGTGTACAGCTAGTCAAGGAATCGGTTGCTTATTATGTTTAGGCTAGTTAAGTGCCTCAGTACGACCACTTCGAGCACGTGCGTTACGTGTGGTGATCCCAGTAACGATTAGCGTTTGATAACCACTGTTGCATAGTTCAGGGTGTGTACGGTAAGTGGGAACGGATGCTGATGTTAGTTAATTTAGACTTAGGACATTAGTTAGAGCTAGTTATTTTTCTCAACACTTCACCTCATAGCATAGGAGATAAAACCAGAAAAAACTATAAAAATCATATACCTCGGACTTACTTAACCATACATCGTGACAACTACAAGTAAGTCTAGGAAGACAACGAATGATTAACCCCAAGTGTTCCATGGGGCGTGTAGGCATTTAGTCTACGGAGTTCGATCGGATCGTGCGTGCTAAGCTCGTTTCGTATGGTTGAGTGTAGGGGTACCTCGCCACTCATCATTGGTGCTGTTGCCGGGGACTAAGTGTTTGTGCACCGAATAGAACATAAAGGATATCACTCACATCATTGTGAGCCTTAATGAACCTTCAGGTTAATTAAGAAAAAATTTATATAACGGTGAATTAGCACACCGATAAAAAATGCCTTCTTCTCATAAGAGTAACTCACCACCTAAGGACCATACACGAGACAGTCGGCAACATAAAACACATAACCAAAATCAGCCAAGTCCTAAACAATATAAGATGACATATACTCATCCCGATGAGTATATCCCTAATTTTACTTTTATTCTCCATTAAGATGAATAGCTGTGGTGAAGAGATTTGCAAGGTAACATCGTGTTACCCCCAGATCGAGCAATCTCTCGCATGCTTTTCTGTGCCTTGGCACAGATTGGCATGCAAGAACTATACGCTGAATACGTTGTGGAAGATTTTGACATGAGGGATTATTATCCCACAGATGCCCAATATATGAGAGACTTAAGGCAGGAGAGTCAACATGCACTATTGAAGGGCAAGGTCCCGCACGTCCTTAATGAAATAGGAGATGAGGAACCCCTTATCACGGGTTCTTTAGCAAATGATGTTCCCCCTCCTAATGATGGTGAGAAGGAAGGGTATCAGAACCTACGATCAATGATACATATCCCTAGTTCTGATGCCCGTGAACACCAACTATTCATAGAGGGAACAACCACTCATGCTAAGGATGGGCACTTTGATCGTCACCACGATTGGGGCCGTAGCAGCCGAAGGGAAGGCAAGAAACATCGCCACGGTGATGGTTCCCCTTCTTCTTCCCCTTCTTCACATCATTCACCCTCTCCTTCCACATTTGGGCATAGCCACCATGAACATAAAGGTGAGGATAAAGGTAGGAAAGACGAAAGACCTCAATGGGAAAGTTGAGAGAGAGGACAAGGGCAAGGACGTAGGGAGAGTAGGGAACAACGCAGACACCATAGGCATCATGAAAAAGATGATCATGACAAGCCCCTACTCGCAACCTGAAGTATGCTTAACATAACGAAGGCAGTTAGGATTCCCACAAGGCATTTAAGAGACAGTTGGATCAAACGATTAGACATGAACAATATCCCATGATTTGAAGGGGGATACAATGCTGATCCGCAAAATCATTTACAGGCATTCCACGATGCCTGTGCCTTGCAGAATATAGAAAATGAGTGGAAAAAACTTAAGTTTTTCCCAAGGACACTCACCAAGGAAGCAGAGAGCTGGTACCAGTCTTTGGAACCGAAAACCATTAGGAGGTGGAGTACGATGCTAGAACTGTTTAACGAAAAGTATCAAACGTACTCCAGAGTGTCCAATTTGCATAAGCAGATCCAAGGTTGCAAGTAAGGTCATCACAAACCATTGGATGTTGCCATGGCCCACTATTCCTCATTGTTACATCGTTGCCCGGGCCATGGGTACGCTCAGCGGGATCAACTTCACCACATCGTGGATGGGCTAAGGCATGAAACTAGAAGAACCCTTGGGACTTATGCCCAAGGTAGACTCTCACAAATTAGAGGCCATGAAGTGCATAGCTTGTTGGAGCAAGTAGCAAAAGAAGAAGGTGAGCTACGAAAAAGGGAAAGTGTGGAAGAATACAACCACAATCCCTCCCTTCGAAAGAAGGAAGTGAAATTTTGTGATGAAGAGGATGAGTCACCACTTAAAGAGTTGGTGAACTAGAAAACCTTGCCGATCCAAAAATTAACAACAGAAATAGTGGCTAAGGTAGACGATGTATGGAGTTCCTTAGACTCTAAAATTGAAACTGTTCTAAAAATTGTAGAAGAGCCTAAGGTAGAACAAAGTAGTGACAAAGGTAAGAAAAAGTGGAGAGATTTAAGCCCTGCACATAACAAGGGTAAGGGAAAAATCACTAACTTGGATGTGGTTATGGATTCAGATTCAGACGATGACGATGGATGTGAGATCTGCCACTATGACCATCCTAAGGGATGTTGCCCCATCATCTCACATCTGCAGGAGTCTGGGGTGTATGTGCTTAATCCAAGACCCAACCAACAGTAAACACCCCAAAGGTTACCTTATCCATAAGGTAACCCAAGGCAGTTCCACCAACCATTAACGTATTATCCAAGTGGAACTCCACCACAACCCATCAGATAGCATCAGCAGTGGCAATACCCACAGTCATGGGGGATGCCATCGCCGAAGCAACAGTACCCTTACCGATAGCCTGATCCTTATGGATATTATGTGTAGCAACCGATTTTTCCAAGTGACTCTATGAGTCACACAACCTCCAACCATCACTACCAAGTTCAGGAGTACTTCAGAAGGACTCCTTCTCCTCCGAGAGACACTCCATACCCACACCATCCTCCTAATCCATCCACACCTCTTCCACCAGTAGTAGTTCCCATAACACCTCCTGCTCCAACAATGCAAGGGGAACTTCCTCCTCAACCACAGCAACGTCACGCTGCGAGAGCTGTAAATATCCAACCTGCTGCTGGTTCTGACAACCGTAAAAAGAGAAGACCTTTCTTTAGAACCAAAAGCCCAGACAAACTCTTGCAACAATAAGCGGTTGGGCCCATGTTCAGTCCTCCGCCGTCTAACACTTCGGAGCACCCTTCCGTCTAAAATCAGAGCTTAACGCATACGGTTATGTTAACGCATATCGTAATCAACTGGATTAAGGTAGGCCACCTTCCCAGGAAACTAACTAACCTTGGGAGTCCCTTAATCTATTTACAAATCGTCGAAAATGAACCACATAGGGTTCTTCATGACTCAGGTTCCGGAGTCAACTTAATTTCATGAGAGATGTATCATGCCTGGAACCTGCCCCAACTTAAGAAGAGCAACATTCAACTAGAGCTGGTAGACTAGTCCATCACCATTCCCTTGGGATTGGTGGAGGACAACATCACCACTATGTGTGGTTGGTCTTACCCAGCTGATTTCCTGGTGATTGAAGTTGACAATAACCTAGGGGACTTCCGAATTATAATGGGAAGGGCATGGCTAAGCATAGTAGACGCATGCCTTAGGATCCATGATCTTTCCTTGGAAATTTCTAAGATAAACATTTGTGGAAAGATTGAGAAAAGGAAAGTTCCATGTATCACATACAGTGATTCATCGGGTGATGACATGGAGGAAATGTCTCCATGTAATAGGTGTGCCCTTGAAACTTTGCAACAAAGATTCCTGTATGTAGCAACCACACAAGAAGTAGTAGACACCCCGTGGTTGACAGCTACTCGAAGGAGCAATCAAGTATGCATGGAACAAACTGAGGAAACCCATGCCCATAACGAAAGCATATATACATTGGAATATGAGTGTCGCCAACTTCCACCCCTTAATCTAAGATCATCAATTGGGAGAAGTTGGGCACTTCCTAGAAATTCAAATAGACACTCATTATTTCGGATCTCTCCCTTACAAATCAGTCATGGGGGAGATGGCCACCTATGCTGATCATATGGGGCCCTCAGTTCCTTTTACATTTTTGTTTTACAATGTTTTTGTCTCACATATTTTTGTTTTACAAATTTCTTTAACTTTTCTAATTTTTATTTTACAAATTTCCTTAACTTTTCTTGTTTTTGTTTTACAACATCGTTATACTTTTTCATTTTGTGTGTGTGTGTGTATCCACCCTGTAAGTTTGTCACCCAATAAGTGTTCGGAATGATGGTATGAACTGTTTTCATATTGATTGCTAATGTTTGGTTTTTACCTTTAAGTCACAATGTTGATACTAAGGTATGTTTCTTTTGATATGATAGGCAATGAGATCACTTCATCCATCCATCCACTAGTTTCTATGGTCTCTCTCAGCTTGGAAATGTACAAGTCCCCTTCATAATAAGAACTTTAACGAATTGGTGACTGGGCATTTCTCAAACTAAGGAAGGACTCAAGGATTGAAAAGGGTGTGACTTCAAGGGAACTTGATGCTTTTGTGTTGGCCGTTCTCTTGGGTGCTTGGATGTTTTCTTCTTGAGTTTTCTTGCCGTTCTAATGTTACCCAATTATCGGAAGTTGAGAAAATAAAAATAAGAAGTCTTTGCATGGTGTGTTTCTCACGCATAAAAACACAAAACACAAAAAAAGAAAAAGAAAAAAAGAAAAAAAAAGACAACAAAGTGAGAATTCAAAGCACACCCCTTAGACGAAATAAAATTTGGGCTACAAGCACTGGTTATGGAACCAAAAGTGTTCCCTCTAACTAAGGCCCTTCTCGCTTTCCATTCTCTCCTTTGTTTCGTTGGCATGGTGGTGGCTCTTTGGAGATGTATTCGTGTTACCCAAGTGGATGGTTTAGCTGAATGCATTGATGCGAAGTCACTGGATGTGGTTGGTTTGAGGCCGGAGTTGGAATGAGATTTGCCAAGTCACATTAATCAAGAACTACACAAGGGGCTGTACATCACCTTGTTCTTGGGATTCCATTCCATTCTCTTCTCTTCACCCTTCTCTCCATTGTTCACCTCATTGCTGGTTGTACCATTAGTGTATATATTTTGGTTAATGCATTGTTTTCTTTTTGGTAAATTCTAGTGGTTAAGACTTTAACTCTTGTTGCAGATGACATTCCTAGAGCCTATGGACTCTTTGAATGTGGGTTTGTCAGGGCATTAAGGCATGAACCTGCTTTGGGGAGGACCCACTGACATTCCTATTTGGAGCATCCGTTAACTTCTTTTCCCTAAAATTTTTGTAATTAATTGTATTTTGTTCATTACCATCTTGACATCCATTTCCTCGATGCTATAGTTGTCCCTTTTTATCTATTTTTCTTACTCCTTTTTCTTTCTCCATTCTAACGCTACCGGAGGTTTGCGATTAGTCATGGGGGTATGGGGCTTGATTTTTTCGATTTTCTCCTAGCCCCAAAATTTTTGATTTTCTTCCTAATCCCTACACCTTTGGTAGTCATCATTAATATATTCCCCGATCCATATAAGCCATACCACAACCTAGCCAATGGACCTACACCGAAGCAAGGTATTAATTACATGATGATTCATTTACCCTTGCTAATATATGATTGTGTTGTGTGTGTAGATGGTGATCATACAAACAACGGATTGGATCTAGAGCAAACACTTGGAATGGAGCAGCGCTGAAGCAGCTATGTAAGGAGTAAGATCGATGGCGCACTTATGGATGGACAACAAAGGCACAATCTTGGCGTTGACAGCAGCAACACTTCTTTCTCTCTCTCTTTCTCAGTTGCCAACTAAGGCCTGATGTCATTGTAATAAGGTGTTCACCCTTGTTGTCATGAACACCAATTTTTTCAAGTCTTGTAGTGATGATCCGTTCACATGTCATCCCATTAGTTCCATTCCCCTTAATAATTCCATACCTTCCCAATATTATTGTAAGGAACTTGAGGATGAATTTTCATTCAGTCATGGGGGTATGATGAGATGCGATATCGCATGCACCGCGATATCGTGGTCCGTCGCCAAATCTATAAATAAGAGGCGGCACTCCCCTTATTTTCCATCCTAGGCTAGAAGTAGGGAAACTCTGGCAGATTGATCACTCTAGAGATAGAATATTTTCCATGTGCCCGCAGTAGGAGTCCCCAAGTGAACGGATCTTTATCCGAGCAGCTTTGTACCTGAATGCAAGTTGTGTACGGCAATAAAAATGAGCTTTGTGGATAAACCTTGCAGTGCATGGAATAGGTTTATTACATGTTATTTCTAACCTGTTATTTATTACCTGCATTAGCGCGGCATGAATACGACTTGATTACGAGCATTGACGAATGTGTACGGCTAATCAAGGAATTAGCTGCTCATCGCGATTAGTCTCTCTCACCCTCAACTCCTAGAATGCAGAATGAGTACGAATTGATTACGAGCATCTACAGATGTGTACGACTAGTCAAGGAATCAGCTACTCATTACGTTTAGGCTAGTTAAGTGCCTCAGTACAACCACTTTGAGCACGTGCGTTACGTGTGGTGATCCCAGTAACGATTAGCGTTTGGTAGCCACAGTTGCATAGTTCAGGGTGTGTACGGTAAGTGGGAATGGATGTTGACAACACTAGTTAATTTAGACTTAGGACATTAGTTAGAGCTAGTTAGTTTTCTCAACCCTTCACCTCATAGCATAGGAGATAAAACCAGAAAAGACTATAAAAATCATATACCTCAGACTTACTTAACCATACACCATGACAACTACAAGTAAGTCTGGGAAGATAGTGAATGATTAACCCCAAGTGTTCCATGTGCGTGTAGGCATTTAGTCTACGGAGTTCGACCGGATCGCGCGTGCTACGCTCGTTTCGTATGGTTGAGTGTAGGGGTACCTCGCCACTCATCACTAGTCTATCATGATGGTTGCAACTACAAGCTATTCATCACCTATAAACATTAACCCTATGGTGAATATAGCCACTGGATACTTGGCTTCATTTTAAATTTCCTATAAATGTTGTAATTTCATGACAATTGTAGCCTCTCAATTGAAATGGTGGTTATAACCACTACAAAGGCCACTTGTCAACTACAACTTTTTTTATCTCCATGGTGACCACTTGGCAACTGAATGGGCCACTTGGTAACTAAATGGGACACTTGTCAACTGCAGCTTTTTTATCTCTATGATGGTTATAACCACCCATAATTTTTGTAACTTACTTCACCTTCTCATGATGATTGTAACTACCTTGAGGTTACTATAAAAGGGCTTCAAGGGTAGGAAGGAAAGGGGTCTCTGAGGGGGGTCTCGCTCTGGGTCTCTAAGTGAGGTCTCTGAGTGGGGTCTCTGAGGGAGGTCTCTGAAGAGGGTCTTTGAGGGGGGTCTCGCTCTGGGTCTTGGTGGCTGGGGGGAACAACATTTGTAAAGAAGACATTATGAAAGATTGCTTGTAAGATGACTTGTTAAAGATAACATTTCAGCCTCTTTGTCATAGTCCTGTGATTTATGCTTTTTTTTTAAATTCTATTTAGATTGTTTAGCTAGTGGTTTAGATAGTATCATGCTTGGCAAGTAATTTTGGGATTTTTAGATTGATCTTATTGTTCTTGTTGCATGATAGAAAATTTCTATTAAAATTTTGCCATAGAAGAGCTTGTGTTTGAAAGCCTTAAGAGAATTTTAGTAGTGAATTTTATTATTGTGCAATGTATAAGAACCACTATTGAGATTGTTGTAAGAGAGCCTTTGCATGTAGTCAAGCCATTGAACGATTCAATAGTCAAGAGGGTTCAGAAAATCTTTGGTATTTTGATAGGACCAGAATAGCTTCTTTTATCTTTAAAGTGAATCTCCATGGTATTTCAATCATACATTGTCAAGTCTTTTGAAGGTTCTGTTGAATGCAATTGTTGACATCCATTATCTAGCCAAAATAGAGTCTGGTACGTGATAGTTTACGCAGCAATTTGTTTTTGGTAGCATAGTAGGATTATCTTGAAGAAATTGCTTATTTGAGCCTTAGCAGTTTGAACAATTCGTAGTTATTGAATTTGGGATAGCTTTATTGCGAAGTGTTTACTTGTCTCATTTTACCTTGTTTAAACATTTGAGATATTTACACAAATTTTCTTTCTTTTTCTTTTCTTTTTATTTCCATTGAATCTCACTCTATTTCTAGTGTTCTTGTGGAACTATCTCTTTCTCTGGGGAAAATTAGAAGTAGATTCGCAGAGTTGTGCTCAAATGTTTTTGCAAAACTATATTTGTTACAAGTAGGTATTATAAGGACTGCATTGACTAGGCAATTGAACAAAATAGGAACTCTCGACAACTCACAGTACTTTGGAAAGTTGGTTATACATAACCCAACTGTTTCATTTTTCATGACAGCACACACACATACTCACATTAACTACTGAGTCTATTTGGAGGTATCTGGGCCTTGGTGTTTCCAGAGACCAACAAGCACCTAAATCTGGTTCAAGGACACTCGTTGGTGGTTGCGTCCCAAACGGTTGCCAACACCATGAAAGGAGGTTCATGGGGAAATAAGGGGTAGTTTGGATGGGAGGTCAATGGAAGGTTTGGAAGTTAAAGTATCAGTTTCCATTTTTCTTGATAGAAGGGCAAAGGAGTTTTTGGTGGAGACAAGGGCCATGGAAGTGTGTAGTGAAGAGGAGTTGGAGGGAGGAGTAGAACTAAAGGAAGCTTTGACTCATTTTCTTCCACTACCCACCACGAAGTCATCCTCCGAGATTGAGTCCTTGATAGCATTTGAAGGGATGACATGGGTGGAGGTGTGAACACCTGACTGTTGTTTCTATAGCTTGGAGGGACTAGACTGAGAGGAGGATTGAGGAGTTTTTGGGGAAGGAGATCTGAATTTAAAGGATACTGAGGGTGGGTGTAATGGTGTGAAAGGGGAACGAGTTTTCTAAGATGCTACAGGTTGTTTCTTCTTGGCTAGGATGGAACACACCGATATATGATGCTCAGACCTATGACAATAGCTACATGAGTTTGGAAGGTAAAAATAGTCTACTTTTTGGATGAAGAGTTTTCCACCAGCAGCGAGGGTTAATGAGGTCTTCCAAAGAGCTATATCCAGTTCAATATAATAACAAAGAATTTGAGTTCCATTGATCACCGTATAATGATAAAAAATAATAGGGCCCAGGGTGCTCATAATTTCCCTATCAACAAAAGAGAAAATAAGTGGAAGATTGGGCAGTTCCACGTAACAGGAAATTATATTAAAGTCTGGTCATTAACATTAAAGTCAAATCTCCAAGCACGTGCTGTTAGGGTTGCATTTTGTGTTGGAAAAAATTTTTAAGAGAGAGCCTTTTTGACCTGAGAGGCATCAGATAATTCTACCAAAATGAAATGTCGAGCGTAGTATCAAGCATGAGAAACCTGAATGCCATGGGGCTGAAGGAGGCTTTGGAATTGAGTGTTTAAACTTGGGAACCTTGGTAAAAACCTCACAATTTGAAAAAAAGTAAAGTGAGATGCAAAATCTTTAGAAACTGCTTCAAAAATATCATCAAGTAAAAGAAAATCAATTTGAGGTGAGGAAGAGGAACTTCCCTGAGGAAAAGCAGAACCTGATGAATCTGTCATTGTGACTTGCCCACCCAGGCCACACACTTTCCTAGCATTGTTCTACTACCTTGACTGTAGGAAAACCCTCACCACCAGTGTGCGTGTTATCATCCACCAATACTAAATATCATGTATAATTTTGTTGGTTTTTATGAACCAGGTCTATTTAGGGTTCTTGCGAGCAAAAAATGTGTGGATTGGTGATAAGATTTGCAGATGCATCCCTAGATAAATGATGCCCAAAAGTTTTGTTCTGTCGTGGTTGGATAGATTGCGCCTGCGTTCACTATGTTGGCTATTGTCCAGATTAGACACAAGCAGCAGATTCAAAATGCAAAAATCTATCCTATGTGGTAGAACAAACAGGCACAAGCTACAGATTCAAAATGCTTAATGAAAGAGCAGTTCGCTCAAAACATGAAGCACGACAAATCCCGCACTGTAGCCGAATTTGCCCTAAGGTCACTCACAAGCTACCCTTGCTCAACCATGGAAGGGGCTATGCAGCCTTGTAGCAATGGCATAGCAAAACGGTCACGACAAACAATGGCGCAGCAGAACAGTCACCCCTAAATGTTTATTTAGATAAAATTATGAAAGTTGATATATTTGACTAATCTAAAGATAGATATCCCATATTTAGTCAATTTATTATCAAGGTTCACTTAAAAATCAACAAATATGCAAATGTCTTTGGCCATTAGTATATTAGGATATTTAAAAGACACTATTTCTCATGGACTAAATTTTGATTGTCCCTCAAAATTTGATCTTATAGTACAATTAAATTGATTAGGAATCCTATGTTCCATGAAGGAATGAAGCATATTGAGATTGCTATTTATTACATTTAACATGCCTTTGTTGAAGGATATATTTCTCTAGTTTACATCACTACTAATGTTCAACTTGAAATTTTTATAATAAAACTCATGTTTCATTTGAAGAAAGGTGTAAAAGAAGTTCAAACTCTTCATTTCATTTCTCTATTCTTTTAAATTATTTTATCATTGTATTTCATGTCAGCATTGTTTCTACATCATTGGCATGGTGTTACCACCGCCATGATGAAGTTATAATTAATATCATAATTAATTCATAAATAAAATTTATTAGTAATGTTATTAACTATTTTTGGTACATTATGTTTTATATGATTTTTCAACTTAAATATGTCATTTCACATAACTTAAATAACATTTACATGTTGGACATGAAATTATGAATGTGAGTTTATTTTCCATTTCTCTTGTCGCAAGGTTACTTCGTTGAACATCATAGAAACTTAATATCTTATAGCATAATTGGTTGCAAAAGTCAGATATGCATGTTGTTAGTTGTTTAGGTTTTTTTTCTTAAGGAGAAGGGGTGCAGTGTGGCAGAGGTGTAACATATGTTACATTCAATATTATGCATAGTGACCATGATAGAGAAAATGGAGAAGAAATGAAAAGGAACATTAATAATAGGAAATTTGGAAATGAATAAGAGTTTGAGGTTTCTTTGGGGTTTTCTTCCTTTGAAATCTATTTCTTAGAGATAATGTAGCACTACCACCATAGATAGGCCTAAACTCAGCTAGAAGGGATGTTCAAGCCCCTTCATATCCTTCTTCATCCAATGCTTGTTATTGATCTTTATTGGCTCCCCAACTTCATGTTGGTAGAATATTTAGTTACTAGGTATAGATACCTTATGTCAAATCCCTAAAGGTTACCTTAAGAGAAATGCCTATTATTAATCAACATGGGTAAATCCTTTGATCATTGCATGGGTAAGTCATGTGAATTATGATGGTGAGTCTAATGGCCTTGAGTATTAGGGCCATGATGTCTTTCAATTTATGAGAGATCATTAAGAATGATATTTTTAAAGGGAAGGAAGATGATGAGGACATTAGCCATGCCTCTCTCATATTTTTCCATTATCAATGTATTATAGGAATCTTAGGAGTGGGTACTCATGTTTAGAAGTTTGTTTAGAATCTTTTGTATGTTTTGTCAATGCTATGTAGGCAACTGTGGTGGGCTTGGGAGTCATAGTTGATAGTAGCTTGGATTGATGAGCTTTTGTGAGTCACAATAAGTTGTAAATTAGAATTTTCATATTTCTAAAGTCAAGTAGCAAGTTGCAAATCACTGAGATTCAAGAGAAGGTAGTAGTTTTGAGAATGTGAGCTGTAGAAGGCTGTAGTCAGTAGAAGAACAAAGGAAAAATATTTCAAATTTTACTAGTGTGAGTAAGTTGTCAATTGAAGTAGATTGTAGGCTAGGAAATGCACGGTGGTTGTAGTTATAGCCACTCATAGTTTGAAGAAAAATGATTTTTTGAAAAAATCACACATTTTAAATGGAAGACTAATGGTTGGGGAAGGCCAGGGGTCAATTTATTGATTATAAAAAATGTTTATGGCTTTAAGAGAGATGAAAGAAAAGAGAGGCTAAGGAAGAAAGCCTAAGGTAAGGAAGAGAGTAAGAGGTAAGAGTGAGAATACTTGAGAGAGATTGAGAGTGATTTTGATGTGTTATCTTATTTTGAGCTTTGTGCTCCAAGTGTATTCATGCTGAGGAATTAAAAGGGAACATGCATGGTCTCTAAGACCTTGGGAGAGTTGAATTAAGCTTGGATCTTTATGATTGATGTATTTCTCATTTTGAGATTGGATTAATAAAGGGATAGTTTCTCCATTTTCTTGTGTTCTTATTTTTTAATCTAAAATTTATTGAGATGGTATGTAAAATGGGTCCTTTTAGGATTTGATGAGGTAGATTCTTATCAGATTGGTAATAGAGCATTGGATTAGAAGTATCCAAACCTAGGATTATTGATCTTCATTAAGCTTTGAAAGAAATTTTGGAGAATTGGTATGATTTGCACCTACTTAAGGTTTGAATTACCTAAGATTCGTAAGACTTGCTTTGCTTTCTATGAGATCAAGTTGCTTTTGTGATCTTTGAGCACTAATTTGCTTAAAAGACTAGTATTTAATGTAAATTGCTTCAAATTTATACTTTTGTATTAAAGCTTAGTGCCTTTACCTTGAATTAAATGAATATTGTTAGGGATATTTGTGAATTTGCTTTTGAATATCATCTTGTTGCTTTAACGTTTCCCTTTAGGCCTATGGAAGGTATGCTAGCTAAGCTATTAGTGTGAAAGATCTTAGAAGAGATATGGAGGGAATGAATATTAATTTATGGAATATTTTGAAGATAATTACAAGAATATCTTCTAGCCATCAAGAAAAAGAGGAAGATGTAAGGTGTGATAAAGTAGAGATCAAGGAGAAAAAGAGTTCTCAAGCATTTATTTTTCAATAAAGAAGTGATAAATACTTAAAGGTTTCAAGGAAGGAAACCAAGAGCTTTATCAATAAGACCAATAGATGTCCAAAGTCCAAGATGATGTAGTTGTTGATCTTAAACTTTCATAACTCCTTTAAGATAATGTACAAAATAATTGCAAAAAGAATGAGTCTTATATCTCTCATGTTGAAGCTAGTGTGATGGATGCTAGAATTTCACTTTAGGTTGATAGTGGTATGTTTAAATGTGATGAAGTAAACCATGATCATTGTTGATGAGACGCGATATCGCATGCACCGCGATATCGCGGTCCGCCGCCAAATCTATAAATAAGAAGCGGCACTCGCCTCATTTCCCATCCTAGGCTAGAAGTAGCGAAGCTCTGGTGGATTGATCACCCCAGAGATAGAATATTTTCCAATGTGCCCGCAGTAGGAGTCCCCCAAGTGAACGGTTCTTTATTCGAGCAGCTTTGTACCTGAACGCAAGTTGTGTACAGCAATAAAGATGAGCTTTGTGGATAAACCTTGCAGTACATGGATAGGTTTTATTACATGTTATTTCTTACCTGTTGTTAGTGCGGCATGAGTATGACTTGGTTACGAGCATTGATGAATGTGTACGACTAACCAAGGAATCGGCTACTCATCGCGATTAGATTCTCTTCCCCTTATCTCCTAGAACGTGGGATGAGTACGACTTGATTACGAGCATCTACGTATGTGTACGGCTAGTCAAGGAATCGGCTGCTCGTCACACTTAGGCTAGTTAGGTGCCTCAGTACGATCACTTCGAGCACGTGCGTTACGTGTGGTGATCCCAGTAATGATTAGCATTTGGTAGCCACAGTTGCATAGTTCAGGGTGTGTACGGTAAGTGGGAATGGATGCTGACACTAGTTAATTTAGACCTAGAACATTAGTTACAGTTAGTTAGTTTCTCAACCCTTCACCCTTTAGCATAGGAGATAAAACCATAAAAGACCATAAAAATCGTATACCTCGGACTTACTTAACCATACACCGTGAAAACAACAAGTAAGTCTGGGAAGACAACGAATGATTAATCCCAAGTGTTCCATGGGGCGTTTAGGCATTTAGTCTACGGAGTTCGACCTGATCGCGCATGCTACGCTCGTTTCGTATGGTTGAGTGTAGGGGTACCTTGCCACTCATCAATTGTGTTGATTGTGATGTGATTGAGAATCATGTTGTGTTTGTTTGAAGTAATGTGAATTTTGATGCCATTGTTAATGAGCGTGAGCCTAATGATGGTGATGTGTTTGATTTTATGTGTGCTAACGATGGCTATTGGGATAGTCAGTATGAGAAGGACATTATTGATGTTAATAAAAACATTAATAGTGATTTTGTTTTCTAGAATTTGAAAATGTTATCTCTTGATTGTAAGAAGAAAAAAATTATGAAGTATAATTATGAACTTGATTGTCTTTGCTGTGAAATGATTTAGTTGCATGAACACAATTCAAGTCATTCTAATGTTGATGATGAAGGAAGGTTGAGTGAGAAACTTATAAACACTAAGAAGAAGAAGGTGAAGAAGAGAAAAAATAAGGAAAGAAGGGATGTTGGGTTAAGAAAACCTAATCCTTTTTCATTTTCTTATTCTTCATTTATTGTGGGTTTGATCCATTGCAGGAATGCACCTAAGGTATTCCAAGGAGATGCTCAAATATTGGAAGCATGGTAGGGTGTGAGGAAAAACCTCCAAGAGTAGGTGAAGCTCAAAACCAAAATCTTAAGAATTATAACAAGGTATGGTATTCATTATTGTAACCCTTTCAATACACCAAGTCATGTAAATTATGATGGTGAGTCTAATGATCTTGAATCTTAAGGGCATTTTGTCTTCTAATTCGAGAAAGGTCATTAAGAAGGATATTTTTAAGGAGGAGGGAGATGATAATGATATCACTTTGACATCGGCAAGTTTTTCCATCTTCAATGTATCATAGGATTCTTGGGAATGGGTATTTATGTATGGAATTCTGTTTGAAGTCTTTTGCATGTTTTGTCTTTATTGGGTAGGCAGTTGCAATGGGACTGTAAGTCATAGTAGATCATATTGTGTACTTGCAGGCTACTATGAATCATAGTAAGTTGTAAATTAGAATTTTCATGTTTTTGAAATCAAGTAGTGAGTTGTGGATCACTACAAGCCAAGAGGAGGTAATAATAGGTCATAGTTTGGAGAATGCAAGCCATAGTAGGTTGCATTTGGTAGAAGAATAAAGGGAAAATATTCTAGATTTTACTAGTGCAAGCAAGTTACAATTTGTAGTTGGGAAGTGTGAGGTGGGTATGATCATAGCCACTTATAGTATGAAGAAAAATAATTTTTAAAAAATATCACATATTTTAAATGAAAGTGAACAAATTAGGAAAGGTCAAGGGTTGCTCCTTCAATTATAAAAGAATATTTATGACTTCAAGAAAAATGAAAGAGAGGAAAGACTAAAGAAGAGAGCATGAGATAAGGAAGGAAGTAAGAGGCAAGAGTGAGAACACTTGAGAGAGATTGAAGAAATCTCTTATAAGTGTTATTTTGTCTTGTGCTTTATGTTTCAAGTGTGAGCATGTTAAGGGATTGAGAGGGGACATGTGTGCCCCCTAAGATTCATGGAAGAGTTGAGTTGATCTTGGCTTCTCATGATTGATGAAATTCTCATTTTGAGATTGGATTAATAGAGGAAGAGCTTCTCCATTTCCTTGTGTTGTTGTTTTGTAAGCTATGTTTTCTTGAAATGGTAAGTGGAATGGGCATTTTAGGATTTGTTAAGGCAAATCCTTATTAAATAAAATCTTGATTATAGAATGACATCATTCAGGAATGGGAACGTCATGCTTATGAAGCAATCACAATAACATTGTGTACAATTTTGTGAAGAGAGCAAATAGAACTTGTTAACTTTTTTAATATTGATTACAAAAAACTAAATTTTTCTTTATGTAAATTTTGTTACAATAGGTGGGGATCATCATTTTAATTCATTTTACTTTAAGTAATACTTATTGGAGTAGATTGGCTATTATGTGCAAGAGAGCTTGTCACGTTTCCATCCCCAAATAGTGCCATTGCATAACAAAGTTGATGTTTCTTCATAACAAGTGTTGTAATTATTGTAATAAAATTTGAAAGGAAAAGTCATAATTAAGACCTGAAAGGATGCATTGTAATAATAAGTATGTCTCTCAAGGTGACCTTTAGGGGTTTGACCTAAGGTTTTTATACCTGGGCATTAGAGGTTGTATTAGCATAGAGTTGCGGAGCTGGTAAAGATCACTAACAAGTGCCAAGTGAAGTGGGATAGGAAGAGGGATGGTCATTTGTTCTAGTTGGTGACAGGCCTAACCATGATGGTAGTACTAGATAGCCTCTAAGGGATAGTTGCTGAAGGAAGATAACCCCAAGGAACACTTAATGCATGATCCATATACATTATTACACATTAATAAAGCATTCTTTTCATTTTTGATTTTGTAGTTTCTTTGTTATTTTCCTACACATAATATCAAATGTTACACATATTTGATGTTTGCCTTTTATTTTCATTACACATAATGCCAAATGTAACATATCTTTAATGTTTGCCATGACATCTTAGAATAGGATGTCATAGATCTTTTGCCTAATTTAGGCTATTAAAGTAGTATGATGTTGATTGATTTGGAATTTAATTTGATAAAATATCTTATCTTTTTTACTTTGGTTTTACTGATATGGGTTGTCCAAGATCCTTTGGCTAAGTATAGCCAACCTAGTGGTAAAATTTTAGATTGGAAAGCTTCTAGTTATGGGTTTTCTTTTGGTGAGTAATGGTGAGTTAGAAATTTATAACTTGCCTATATGTCTTGGATGTCAGTATTATTAAAATTTTTTTTTAGTCTTGAAACTCCATATAATCAATCTTAAATTTTCATAGAATATAATGATGTAAACTTGGCTATTGTGGATTTCACATGGTAAGCCATAAGTTGCAATAATAAGTCTTAGTGAGTATTGCTAAGAGAGAAAAGAAAATGTTAGATTGAAAAACCTTATGTTAACATAGAGATTGAGGATTAGGATTAAAAAGATAACTTAGGATATCTTAATGTTAGAGTTTAGGAGATATATCAACTATTGCTTCTAGCCATGATGTTGTGTAGATAGATCTTTCAACAAGTGATCTAGGCATAAAGGAGAAATTTTCCAAGATGTTTAAAGGTAATTGGATGGTTTGCCACCAATATGGAATGTTCAGCACCAAATTGACTTCATCTCTAGTGCTACCATTCAAACAAGAGGGCACACTAAATGGCACCAAATCATGGGGCCGAATTACAAGGACATGTGTAGGAGTTGCTTGCAAATGGCTTCATGAGGGATTTAATTTTTCCTTGTCTAGTTTTAGTAGTGCTTGTGGCATAGAATGATAATGCAGAATGTAGGATGTTCATTGATTTAAGGGTTGTGAATAGGATAATAGTGAGGTAAAAGTTTCTTATTCCAAGGATGGATGATATCCTTGATGTCCTTACCAATGTTAAGATTTGTAGTAAACTTGATTTGAAGAGTGGGTATCATTAAATTCAGATTAGGCTTGGTGATGAGTGGAAGGAAACTTTTAAGACACTCAATGGATTTTTTGAGTGGTTGCTGACATCATTTGGGCTCACAAATGATCTTGCTATATTCATGAGGTTGATGCATGATGTCCTCAAGGATTTGACTAGTAAGTCTTGTATTATCATTTTTTTAATGATATTTTGATGAATAGCTCTAATGAAAAGGAGCATTTGAATCACTCAAGGAGAGTATGTATTAGGTTAGAGGAGGCACATATGGTGATTAATCTGAAGAAGAGTCACTACTTCAAGAGGAGGATCACATAGTTGGAACATGTGATTTCTAAAAATTAAATTTAGATGGAAGCTACTAAGTTGAAGATTATTAGAGATTGGACAACTCTTAAAAATATAAGGGAGGTTAGATCATTTCTTAGTTTATCAAGTTTTTACAAGAGGTTCATAAAAAATTTCAGTGATATTTCATGATCTATTTTTGCTTTGTTTAAGAAGAATTAAGATTTTAGGTAGGGTGATAGGACCTAAGGAAAGTTTGACTTGTTAAAGTAAAAAATTATTGGTGAATTGTTGCTTATAATACTAGATTTCTAGAAGCCTTTTTAGGTGCAAGTGGATGCAAGTAGACTTGTTATTGAAGGGGTTCTTTCACAAGAAGGTAGACCTATTACTTCATTTTTATAATAATTGAATGAGTTAAGATAGAAAAATAACAGATATGTAAAGGAGTTGTATGCTATTTTTCAAGCAATCAAGCATTGGAGGAATTATTTGTTGCTTAACATTTTCACTTTGATGACTAATCACAAAGCACTTCAATTCTTAATTCTCAAAAGAAGTTGAGTGCTAAATATATGAAGTAGATGGCACAATTGTAGGAGTTTAATTTTATGCTGAAGCACAAGAGTGGGAAAGGAAATATGGTAACATATGCATTGTTTAGATGCATGTGGTGAATTTTAGCATACCTCATGTAGAAGGTATGCATGATTTTATTGAATTATATGAGCATGATTCAAGTTTTGGATAGGTTTTGAGAAGCCTTAAAGAATTTTTGTTGAGTATGATAGACTAATGGAGGAACTATCATATTCAACATAAATTGTTATTCAAAAATGGAAAGGCTTGTGTTCTCAAGTGTGATTTTAGGAGAAAGATTTTGATTGAAAAACATTATGGTGACATGATAGGTCACATGGGTAGAGATAAGATCTTGGAGCTTATGGGTAAGTACTATTTTTTGGTGTGGAATGATCTTTAAAGTCTCCAAATTTGTGAAGAAGTGTTGACATGTCAGAAATTCAAGGGAGATAAAGGAGTTGATGAATATTATATTCCTTTACGAATTCCCAAAGATCATTGGAAAAGTGTATCAATAGACTTTATGAGTGGGATTTCAAAGATCAAAAGTGCAAACAATGTTATCTTTGTGGTGGTGAACAAATTCTTCATGATGACACACTTTATTTCATGCAAAAAGATAAGTGATGCATCTCATATTGCAAAATGTTTTTCAACATATTGTGAAGTTGCATGGGATTCCTTTGAAAATTTTTAGTATAGAGACCCCAAGTTTACCAACCATTTTTGGAGTTTCCTTTGGAAGATATTTGGAATAAAGTTTAATTTTATAGTGCATATCATCCATAGTATGATGGCCAAACTAAAGAGGTCAATAAATCTTTGTTGAATATTTTGAGATGTTTGTGTGAAGGATAATCCAATAAGTGAGAGAACTTGTTGTATCATGTTGAATTTTCCTATAGTAATGCTTTTCATGTTGCTATTGGAAAATTGTTTTTAATGTTAATTATGGATTTTGTCCAAAGATGGTGGACATTGTTAGAAGCTTTGATGGAGAAGATCAATTGAGTGTAGATTTTGTGCAAAATATGAAGGATCTCCATGCTCAAGGGAAGGAAAATCTTAAGAAGAAGGCTAAAGAAAGAATCCTAAAAAGGAATGAGGATAAGACAAATCCAAAAATTGTTATTGGTGATATTTTTTAGGTACACTTAAAAAAAGACTAGGATGAGAGATGTTACCTTCTTTGATGAATCGTGGTTTGTTAGGCTCTGATATCAGATCCTCAATATTGGGTATGCGATATCGCAGCTTGGATAATGATATCAAATACATGATATTGTGATTCCTGTGTAGGCTTATAAATACAACATTTGGGTGCACAAGAAAGGGGGAGTTGGTAATTCTTAGGATATAATATTTTTGTCATTTTTTAGTTAGTTTTCATTCTTTCCCCAGTGCATGTCCATAGTGTGATGATTGTAATTATATGGAACCTTTATTCAAATGTGACATACTTGGACACACACATGATCGAAAATAAAGATAAAGATTACTCCATCATTGCAGCATTCACTTAGCCTTTAATTACTTCAATCGTTAATTGTTATTTATTGTTCTATTCATTAATATTTCTTTATCATTGTTTACTATTCCATTTGTTAAATGCTGAATGAGACTTAATCACGAACATTTAAGTGTAACTACTTGGTAACCTAGTAGTGTATCTAGGAGTGCTCGAGTAATGTGTGCTTGGTAATCCCAGAAGTAGTACATGAGGTCCAAGATGCGCACATATGTTTAAGGATAGATGCTCATCACACTTAAGCTAGTTTAGATTTTGCTTTTTATTGCCTATTAGCTTAAGTCAAGATTATTTTCCATCATCTTTAGGAGTAGCATTAGTTAGGATCCCATCATTCACCTCACTTTGGACTAAATCATATGTGACAAAGAAAATACTAGTCCAGGTGGGAAGATAGTGAACTACGATCAATGTGTAATTATCTAGATACCACAACTAGTCTATCTACGAAGTTTGACTGAATTGTGTGTACACGCTTGTATTCATATGGTTGAGTGTAGGGATACCTCACCACTCATCATTGGCACCATTTTCGGGGATGGTGCTAGTTATTTAGATTAGTTACATCATCCAAGATTTCCGTAATGAAGCCTTGACGATATATCTTTTAGAAAGAAACTAATTGCAATAAGTCACAATAATGTCTCTCTCACAAGACTAAGATAACACAACAATTAGTAAGGCAATTCATTAGAGAACCAATGAAATATACGATGATGAAGATGAAGTTTGGAGTAGTCAATCTTATGCAAGGATCCCCTATGTTCATGAGCACCTCAACTATACTCAAGGACTCTTGTCATCCAACTTTGACACCTCTGGTAAGGATGGGACATCCCATAGAATGAGGGGGCTCGTAAGGCCTAGGACCTTCTAAATGGTTAATAGGAATTTATCTAGGGATGATTGGGAGACTTACAAAACTGATGACAAGTCTTCTAGTTCTTTCTCTTCCTCTACTCCTTCGACGTTAGGTCGTGACACAGATGATCATCTTTGAAGGGGTTGACGTGGAAATAAAAGTCGAGCCCATGGGCAAAGTCAAGAATGCCAACATGAATGAAGACAACATCATTCCAACTCATAAATTCATAACCTACCTAGTGATGATGAACCCCTACTAGCCACTAAGAGCCTAATGCATATACAAAAGGCTATTCAAATATCCTGTAGGCATTGCAAGGAAAGTCAACTACCCAAGCTTGACTTAAATAACTTTCTCAAGTTTTCAGGAGGCTATGATTTAGATCCACAACATAATTTACAAGCCTTCTATGATGCCTGTGCATGGAACAGCATTGATAATGGATGGCAAAGACTTAAGCTCTTTCCTATGACAGTCATTGGCCAAGCAAAAGTATGGTATGGGTCTTTAAAACCAAAATCAATTTGATGTTGGCCAACAATGGTAGAACTCTTTAATGAAAGATATCAAACCTATGCAAGACTGTTAGCCTTGAGAAGACAAATCCAAGAGTGGAAACAAGGGCAACATGAATCCTTGAACATGGCCTTAGAAAGATATTTTTCATTATTAAACAAATGCCCAGGCCATGGGCTCTCTGAGGAAACGCTAATGTATCACATCATGGATGGGCTTCATAATGAAACTAGGGAGACCCTAGGGATGTATGCCCCAGCTCAACTATATGAGTTATGAACCCACCAATTCCAAGAGCTTATTAAGTAGGTAGCAAAGGAAGAAGGAGAAATAGCTAAATGGGAGAATGTAGAAAGCTCTCAATAGGACTGAAATCTCAAAATAGCAAAGGTCCATGATCATAAAGAGGAGAAATCAACTCACCTCAAGGAGGTGGAATCATCTTTACTAATACTACAATCACTAGATGAAATTGAGGTAAAGATCAATAAGATAATGGCATGGGTACAGGAAAAATGTGTAGAATATGCCAACATTATTAGAGGTGGAACCATGCCAAACCGAGAAATAGGACAAGACACCATGCAACAATCGGAAAGAAGGGTTGAAGAAAATAAGGATAAGGGCTCAACTACAAACCACTCATATCAATGTAACGTTTTCCTGTATGACCACCCCAAAGGCCAATGCCCAATCTTGTCACATTTACATGAGAATTGGGGAGGAATGTTACATCTAGATTTCATACAGAAATAGTAGGTTCAACCATAGTGGAAAAAACCCCAGTTGTGGGGGAGGCCACCATCAAACTGGTCACACCCTTCATACCATTCAAACCTAAGCGCTTATTATGTTTAGCATCTTGTTTCTCCAACTATGTTAACATCCTCTATCTCACTACATCATTATCATTCTCCTGAGTACTATCAACCCATGTCCTCTCCAAAAAAATCACCACCTCATGTTCCTTGCACTTCTCCTCACCCTCAATATTTTCATCATTCACCTCCTTCTACATTGCCATCAGTTGTGCCAGAAGGTTTTGCACCATAGCACCAACCCACGGACGTTACTTATGCTACTAATATCAATAGCAGTGGAGGTCCTCTGCAACATTGAAAGTTTCCTTTCTTTAGGCATGACCGTAGAAAGAGACAGCATGGTTTTGAAACCACTGCATCCACCAACTCAGCACAAGTTCAACACTATTATGTATTTGCCTCCTCAAACTCAATGCCTCCTGTTACCTTATCAGGGCCATCAATTAACACTCCAACAACCATGCGGCCTAATGAATATAACCACATAGGGAGACATACTGATCCTTGCATATCATCTTATAGTCACGGGTGCCATAGTGGGTCAACTCCTTATCACATGACCACATCTTATAATTTTCCCCAGTATGCCAACTTTAATCGAGTGTGTGAATCCCAAGTTGGGTACATTCCAGCCACCACATCAAACGACACCTGTGGTTTGGATATGACCAGACTCCAATATTTCCCACATGCATGGATCCACATTTTCCATTTATTAATTCTAGCCATGCTCAAAAGTTTAGTTATGGTGGAAATCCTCCATTCTAACAAGAAAAATTAGTAAATGTTTTTCCTTTTCTTTGATTTTACAATTTCTTTTTTTTTTCTAGTTTTTCATTTCCAATTTGTTGCTTTATCTTTTTGAGGGTAATCTCATCAGTGAATAAAATAATCATGTGACTTGTCGATTGAGGTGTTGTTCTATGCTATCAAGTCTCAGGTGACTAATTTTTTGGACAATGAGCCCACAACATCCACCCACCCATTCTATTAATAAGAGGTTCTACTCTAGGTATGATGATATTCTTGTCATCATTAAAATTTAAAGTAATTTTATGCTCATTATACCCTGAGCGAAGAATGATGGACTAAGAGGAAATGGCCAGGGTGTGACATTAAGGGGACTTGTGGATTATTTTTGGTGACATCTATAAGTGCTATCATGTAGCCTGGTTGTACTAAGATCCTTGTAGATCTAACAAAAAATAGGAGTAAGAGTAATAAATGCACTCAATAAAGAAACTCAATGTTGTTTTGGAGGTCCCACTGGAAAGACATGCACGGTTGGAGGCTTCTCTAGTTCACTGTTGGAAAGGACAAAGTGCCAAAGCGACTAGAAGAAAAAAAGAAAAGAAAAGAAAACATCAAAGAGAAGACCAAAGAAGAATGTGCTGCAAAGAAATTCTAACTCACTCCTCCCTTGGACAAAATGCCAAGTGATCATATGCCTTGCTGTCATGGTGCTCTTGTGGTTGTCCATCATTGGATGAAACAATGCAATGTAACTAATTAGAGGCATGGACTTGCTCTTGATCTTGGAGCAATGGGCTAATGACAAATTAATCATACCCTACACTCAGGATTCATTGTGCCCAGGGTCTGTTACCTCACATCCTGATCTTTGCAATCCCTTCTATGATTCGTTTCACCTCACTATCTAAGTGTTTCTAACTTGTGTCTTGTGTGGCATAGAACTCATATCTTATCATGATGGTATCTACATGTGTGTGTTCTGTGGAATTGGTATGGATTTCATTTAACCCTTTTAGTACCTACAAAAATTTTCAAGTGTGGTTACGTGAGGGCATGATAGGTAGGAACCTGCTTTGGTGAGGACCCACTTGCGTAACTTTTGTAATTTGCACTCTTTACACATCACCACATCATCTTACATCATCAAAGTTTTGCATTACTACAATAATCTTTCTCTGTATCATTATTTTGAATTCCAACATTCCTATCCACCACAACATATCCTTTTTCCTCATCCTATTTGTGAATTTCATTGTCAAATTCCACTTCATTACACTTTCGGTGCCTTTAGGTCTTTTTGACGTTACCCTAGATCTTTCAGTTCAACCTTAAATCCTTCATTTTTTACCTTGGAAATTTGAAAATTCATCAATTTTCCAAGTACCCTATTTTCAAAAGGACACGATATTGGGTACCCAATATTGGGTTTGACACGATATCAGGTTCGTGCTATCAGGTATGTGATATCGCATCTATAAAAACTGTATATATGGACCCCCCCACACACGTCAACGTCATTTTTCACTGTTCATGCAAGGGGAGTTGAAATTTTCTCCCATGGATTTTTGAGATTGTGCATATATCATTCAAAACATCTATAACTTGTTCATTAACACTTTGATTCTTATTCCAATCGAACTTGCCTAAACCCAGAGTGTTTAACTTAGTCGTGGGGGAAGGGTATGCTTCAAGTCGCATGTAGTTTTTTCAAAATTTTTCATTGCCCAAAGAATATTATCAAGGGTAAGTGACCTCAAAAATGCTAAAAATGTTTGCTAAATTAATTTTATTTCTTCACTCAGACCATGAAAATTATTCTTTGGAGTTACCTAATTGAATTGGACCTAATATCAAAACCTTTAGGGGGATTTTCATGAAAATCTGAAACTCTGATTCACACTAAGCAAGAAATGAATATATTAAGGGCAAGGAGTGAGGTATTAATCTAATTTTGTAAATAACCTTACTGATAATCGGTCCTGTGTGATTGTGGATGGCCTCTAAAAAAGGAGAGCAAGGAGGACCCTCGCAGGGTGCATCCAAACGACCAAGGAGAGGCAAAGGCCAAGCACCTCCTGAAGAACACATAAATCAGGAGGCACAATCATTCAACAATCATCAAGAACCTCTTTTCATTGCACAATCAGGCCATGCTAAAGGAGGAGACAGTAGGGCACCTGAGTAGGGAAAACATCTCATGTTGTCTCCAAAATGTGTTCAAGCAATTCGTGAAAGGTCCACATTAGCAACTGTGATTGTGGAACTTAATTTTGGACCTTTCACTAAATTTTCCCCTGAGGTAGTTAGAGACTAACTTAAGGGATCTCCACTGTGGCCTGTTCTCTCTAAGAGTGGTGATTGGTACCTGTGGGAGACGTACCAATTTTGGCACAGCAAGGAAGAAGGCACCATTGTTGATATTGGTGGGGTTTTTGTTGATTTCTTTGCCAAGGCCATTTTAGAAGTGTTGAATCTTTTGAATACAAGGCCCAAGGTTGCTTACCTATCCACTCACTTTGATGCAGATGCATGAACAATATGGTTAAAAAGGGCGTACGGCAAGGAAGATAAAGCATATGGAGAGCTCACCCTTGAAGAGAGGATCTACTTCAAAATTGGCACATATCAAATTTTCCCAACAAAAGGATTGAATAGAATTTCCACCTATGTGGCTAGAGGAAGTGCCATCTTGATAGGCAGGGTTAATGCCAACCTACCCCATCTATATCTCACAGAAATTTTAAGGCTATTTGAAGAACGTAAGACAGGGAAGTTCGCATTGCCTTTTCCCTACCTAATTAGGAGGCTATGCCAACATGTTGAAATTTTTGGGTACACCAATGATGTCCCCAGAAAGGCTCAAAATGCTTCATTTTTTGAATTACTGAAGCCACCAGCCCCAAGGAAAAGTGTTGGTGAGACATTGGAGCTTGAGCAAGAATAGACCTTGGGGCTCACTGCACCTAAAATTGTAGGGCCTAGCCAACTTTCAGGTACAAGGCCTAGTCAAAAATAGGAAGTAGAGCCCAGCACACAACTTATAGGTCAGCAAGACCAACTGCCACCACCGCCATAGGACTATCGACCATCGATGAGCCATCTCAGGGCCATCGCTGAATCGGTCAGTTGGGGAAGTTGTGATGAAGCCAATCTCTTTAGGGTCATTGATGATGTCGTATGACCCATAGTATCAATTGATTATGCATGGAGCAAGGTGTCCATATAAACAAGAGGAGGGAAATCACATTGGTCACAATAGATCTCTAGAAACACTGCATCTTTTCAGGTGTAATTAGAAATTGGTGAAGGCCCCACAGTAGTGGTCATGTAGCACCAAGATGCAACGAAAGTAGCAGAAGTGGTCACAAACCACATCAAGAAATTGTTTAGTGTCCTTGTTGTGCCATCGGTAGATTTTACAGGAGCATGTGATGCTGAAACCTTGGTCGATCCCTCAATGACTCCAACAGATCATGAGGATGTTCTAGATCGGTTGTTGTAGACAGGACAAGTGATGAAGTCCTTGTTTGACATCCCTTAAGATGTCACAGAAACATAGTCAGACCTCATTGCTACAAAAGGAAAGCTGGTCATGGCAGAGGTCAGGGAAAAATATGTAGAGGAGGATTTAAAAAGACTCCAAGAAAAGCTTGTCACCTTGCAAGTTGCACAGCAGGATCCATTCCAATTCATCCCTATAGACTAGCTAGAATCCTTTCGGATAGAGTAGCTAACGAAATTATTGGTAGGGAATAAAAGGGTGGTGGAGAAAAAAGAGAAGGCTAATCAGAATGCTTCCAAGGCACAAGTTCAAACGTATGTACATTTCAAAGCACTCAAGGCCTTACAAGAAGAAAATAAACACCTCACCATCAAAAATCTCTAATTGACCATAGTAGAAAAATAAAAGAATGTTCTCAAATAAAATTTTCAGAAATTACAAGAATAATTAATAAGGGTCAACCAGGATATGAATTGCTTGGCTAGAGAACATAGAACCCTCTCAATGGAGAGGGTACACACAATTTGCTAGAAGATGACGATTAAAATAAGCGTGTGGTAGAACAAGGCCAAGTGACATGAAAAGCTCAAGGGGCATTTTAGAGATCAAGTGGGGATGTACAAATAAGTGATAGAAAAAGAAATACATATGGCCAAAGCCCATATTAACACTCTTAGTGCTCAAAACACTGATTGGAGGGCCATATTGGATACTTATGCCTTCATCCACCAAGAGAAATTGAAAAGCTAGGACTTGCAGATACAAGATCTCACGGAGTACATGGAGTTGGCAAACTTGTGGTATGCCAAATTAGCCATGTTGACAATAGGATGCCCGAGAACAGAATTAGAGAAGTAGGTAGCTACCACCTACACTAAATATGAAATAGAATTTGTTGAACACAAGAAGACATTATAGAAATTGGAAGTAGAGAATTTTGAATTAGGTGTGGTCAAGACCAGCTACCAAGGATAAAAGAATGTCATGGTAGATTTGGCTCAATGGCTCATGGACTACCAAGAATGCAAAGACAAAGCTAGAACCTATGAAGAGGAATGAGGGTTGTTTGTGGCTTGGTATGTCAAGGCTATTCAGATGTTTCTGCAACTACTGTGCCCATGGGAGGTGTCGACTTCATCAAATATTAGAGCATTAGCATGGACAGCACATGATCCTCAAACCAAAGAAGAACAGCTTTAGGCAATCCTTTAGAGACATTCATTTTCAAAGCCTGGAGCACAAGATAAGGGGAAGAGACCCATGGAGAAGCCACCATTGCCAGGAACCACATGAGTTCCGAAAGATTTTACTTTTTGTAATTTTGTGTATGTGTCCCAATTTTGTTTCGTTTAACTCCATACTGTGGCATGAGTAATTTCTAAGTCAATAATCCCATACCTATCCATTGTGTAATCAATTGAACTCTTCCTCATTTTGTCTGACTTGAGGACGAGTTGTTATTTAGTTGTGGGGGTATGATGAATTGTGGTTTGCTAGGCCCCGATATTGGATCCTCTATGTCGGGTATGTGATATCATAGCTTGGATAACAATATCAAATACACAATATCACGATTCTTATGTAGGCCTATAAATACAACATTTGGGTGCATAGGAAAGGGGGAGTTGGTAATTCTTAGGATAGAATATTTTTCTCATTTTTTCAATTAGTTTTCATTCTTTCCCTAGTGCATGCCCACAGTGTGATGATTGTAATTGTATAGAACCTTTATTCAAGTGTGAAATACTTGGACACATACATGATCAACAATAAAGATCGAGATTACTTCATCATTGTAGCATTCACTTAGCCTTTAATTACTTCAATTGTTAATTGTTATTTATTGTTCTCTTTGTTAATATTTCTTTATCATCATTTACTATTCCTGTTGTTAAATGCGGAATGAGTATGACTTAATCATGAACATTTAAGTGTAACTACTTGGTAACCTAGTAACGTATCTAGGAGTGCTCGAGTAATGTGTGCTTGGTAATCCTAGAAGTAGTACATGAGGGCCAAGATGTGCACAGATGATTAAGGACAGATGCTCATTGCACTTAGGCTAGTTTAGATTTTGCATTTTATTGTCTATTAGCTTAAGTCAAGTTTATTTTCCATCATCTCTAGGAGTAGCATTAGTTAGGATCCCATCATTCACCTCACTCTGAACTAAACCATACATGACAAAGAAAATACTAGTCCAGGTGGGAAGATAGCGAACTACGATCAATGTGTAATTATCTAGATACCACAACTAGTCCATCTATAGAGTTCAACTGGATCATGCGTACATGCTTGTATTCGTATGGTTGAGTGTAGGGGTACCTCACCACTCATCTTTCTCAAAATTGAATGTCAAAATGATGGATCCTTTTAAAGTAAAGAAAAAAATCAATGATAATGCCTTTGAAATTATATTATCAAATGATGTGGGTATTTATTTTATTTTTTATATTAAAAATCTTATGCATTACCATGGACTAGAAGATAATAGAATTTTACAAGGTAGCATTGATGGGTTGAAGGGGACTACTGACTAGTCCAAGCCTTCACAAGAGAGGAAGGGAATTATGCTCAGGAAAAGGAAAGCTTCTAGCACTCTTGGAGTGAAAAGACATTAGTACTTGATCCATTAGAAGGATTAAACTATTGATGATGCTATATAAGACTCCTTCTACTCCTACTCCCTTGTTTACCTAAGTTCATGTTTTGAAGGAGGGAGAGCTGGTGTAGGGACATCTCTTTCAAACCCTTGCTTATCCCTATAGGAAGAAGACTAAAGGTTTTGAATAACTTGGGAGACGTCTTGGAACTTTGTAGACATCTTGCCTAAGAGTTGGACATGCACAAGAGATGTCTTAGTTACCTAAAAGATGTCTTGTTTAAGAGCTTTTGGTTAATAGTAGACATCTCATATGCTTGGGAGATGTCTTGGCCAAGATATAAGATGTGTTGACTAGAGAGAAGACATCTTGTCTAAAGAGTAGATGTCTTGCATAAATGTTAGTTTTAAAAGAGAGACACAAGCCTATACATGTCTTATTTGACTAGAAAAAAGCTTTAAGGTGGTAGTTGCAATTTTGAAATAGCTAAGAATCTTGAGTCTAAGATTAAAAATAGCCATGAATCTCTAAGTTCATCATGGGAAATATTTTCCTAATGGCTTAGTTTTGTAATTTGATAAATATTAGTTTTATGTTGCATGATTCATGTGAAGAGAGTTGAGAGAGATTTGATGAGAGTGATGTGCATCTCTTGGTTAATTTTGTGTGTGAATTGGCCATTGTGACTCTTTGTGTGTGTTGGATCTTAGTCCTATGTATTTGACAAAGAGGTCTAAATAAATTATACCTTGCATTAAGGTTGATGTGTGTGTGGTTGTAGATCCTCATGCTTTATAATATCATTGAGTGTACGAGTATTTCAATTTGATGTTCTATAGATTTATGGATCTATTGTAATTGTAATATTCTTTTAGTTTTAATAGAAGATAGCTAGTTTTCTTATTTTCTAGCAAATTTATTATCTTGCATAATATCTAGATTTTATGCGTTTTGAAGGGTTAAAGAAAATTGAAGTGACCCTTGCTTCATTTCTCACAAAAGTAATGTCTCTTGCTCTTACAAAAGAGCTAACAATAATTATCACTTTAGAATAAGGAATGAAAACTATCATGCTTACTCACATGATGAGTAATTAAATGAAGAGAGGATCTCTTTTTAAAAAGAGAACAAAATCAAGTGGTCCCTTGATTTATTTATATGTTATTGGAAATCCATCATATAAAGCTCTATTAAACATAATTTTAAGAGGGAAACAAATCTCATATGTGTTGTACCTACTTTTTGAGTTCACCAATGACTAAGGCAAGTGTGATTTCAACATTATTCCATTTAAGTTTGAGTATCCAAAACTCCCAAAAAAAAATATCATAAGGCATATTTTTAACTTTTGGAGGACTCTAGGGACCATCTTGGCTCATAACCTAGCATATGAACATCACTTTGGACAATCTTAAAAAATTTAGGAATGAAAATTTTTTCAACTTCCAAAGGTGATGTGGATGCTAATGCTGATGTAGCTTCAATATCAATCTTGAACCACCTGGTCCACATAAACTGTAGCAAAACCATTTTTCATCTTTCATTTCAACTTCATAAGACCCTGAATGGCTAGCCTACAACAATCTTGACATGGTAGGCATGAAATTTTTACATTTCGGCAACTTAACCTTGGGACTTGAGAAGAAAATTTTTTCTAAGTATGTCACTAACATTAGTGTTAACACCTATATCATCCTCTTCAACTCATGACTAGCACTTCTTACCTACATTTCAACTTCAGCCCTAGATCCTTGGGCTCTCCAATGACCACTTGACATCATTTTTAGGGTATCAAATGTTAATTTTGATATGTTTAAAGATAATCTTTGGGGTTAGGACTTAAAATTTTTCTAAGTTTTGCAAGTAACACTGACACTAGCATTAACGCTAACTTGCCTATATGATCATTATGCCAAGTCACTAGGATGAGTATTCGATCGTATTTCCTAGGTCCATAAGCTCCTTAGCATTCTATAAATATCATTATGACATGTTTTGATATCAATTCAAGTGTCACAAGGGCTTAGAAGTATAATTTAGGAGAATGTTAAAATTTTTTCTATCTTCAAGCATGATTGCTTTTGTGGCCTATATCATGCATCCTTTGACTTCACACTTCACATTCGACATCATCTCCTAGCTTCATGATGTCCTTAACATCCTCATGGAATAATTTGGCATTTGTTGAAGTGTCAGGAGGGGTCCCAAAGACTTGAAGTTACAATTTGACAAACATTGGAAAAATATTTCTATCTCCTAATGATGTTGATGTTGACACTAGCATCAACCCTCTTGTGACTAGTGTTGTCTAGCCTTGCAAGTTAAACTTACCAATAGAGAACTCCAAGTAAACTCCACTTAACTCTAGGGTTAAATTTGATAATCCTAAGCCTATAAATATGGGATCAAAACCCAAATATAGGGATTATTTCTTGAGATCTAGAGCACTTTTATAGATTTTAAGAGATAGAGCATAATCATCAGACATTCCAGTATCTCCTACATGCTTCATGACCACCGTAATGCCTCTTGGTATTCCATGAGCTTAGTTTAATGCTCAAGTCCTTGATAATGCAAGCACTAAACCTAATGCAGTGTTAGCACCAATCATATAGTTGTTAAGTTACCATATGAAGGTTTGAATTTTTTAGCATTAGTGTTAGTCTTTCAAAGTTAGAATTTTCAAACTCTAGTGTCAGTTTCAAGATAGTCAAAACAACCTTGTTTTGGCCCTCACTTGATTTTGGACAACATCTACAACATCCTCATTCATATATTTATCCTTCAAAGATTTATTTTTATCCTCAAACACCATATTTTGCTCATAAATTGGGCATATATTATCAGTGTCATTTTACTTACATTTTTCACCAACACTTGAAGTCTTTTCCTCATTAGGAAACACACATTTGGCATTTCTTAACTAAATATTTTCAATATTTGGGAAGGAAACCAAAACCTATCCTCACATATTGAGCTCTCTATGTTTTAATATTCTATGCTCTTTTATTCGCATTTCTACACTTAGATTATATTATACCACTCATAGTTCATTCCATATTTAGTTTTATTTTGTGAAATTAAGCTCAATTAATTTTACTACTTAAACTTATCAATTTTATTATTCCCTTGTTGTTCTTGATTTTTGTATAGTAGGCTAAGTCTGAATTTCATTGGACATTTATATCCCATTGTGTCATAATCGTTGACTTACTAAAGGGTATATTAGGTTGAAGGCTATTTATGGCTATGAATTAAGTATTTTAATATTGAATTCATGAAAGTGTTCTTTTGTGAATGAGAACAATTTTGTAGGTCCATTTTTGAGGCTAGAAGGAGGGTCAATAGGTTTTCTAGTATTAAGAATTCTTTTTCTAGTAGCCTTTAGGTCCATTCCAACCTTTTTTTTCATGCTATTATTACTTAGTTTATTTTTTTTAATTTGCACTCGAACTTATTTGCTTCTAAGTATGTGTAAGAGGCACCTGTTGACATCATATCTGGCCAAGGATTTGACTCCTCTCATGCCTCCTAGATTTATAAAGTGATGAAGATATGGAAATCTTAGCATTTGTAGCATCCATCATCCAACAAGATTAAAATACCACTATCTAAGAACAAGATGAGGATGATCTCTTCTTATGAGATGAATAATGGTTTGAAACCATTGGATGAATTTGAGTAGGCTACACTAACTAAGTACTTGACCATCAGAGATGAGGTTTAGGTGATGATAAGTATTAATATTTAGTAAAGATAGGCTATGGTGGACTTCTCAGTGGGACATTCCAACATTAAAGTGAATAGGACTTAATCAATTTCTAGATCAACACAATGAGGGAGTTGGACGCATTAGCATTCATGATGATGAGGAGGAGGAACATCCTTATGTTTTTTTTAACCTTTAGATCCCTTCCATTAGCCTAACTCACTACTCTAAATTCATATTCTATAGCATGTGAACCTTCTTAGCTTCACCAATCTATTCTCCATGAATATACCTCATATTGTTACTCTTGTAGATAATGTTTTAGTTAATTTTACTTCTAGGGCTTTGCTTGTGACTAATTTTCTACAAGTCTATAGCCTCTTTTCTAACATAGTTAATATTAACCCTACATCCCTAGCATTGGTAAACGGAATTAATTTATCAATTAACCCATTTTAAGCCTTATCTTGCATAGTCCTAGTGCAAGAATCATAGGTTTCCTTAGTGTTCTTCTCACCTTCATATCACATGCCTCAGTATAATATCATACTATCATTAGCTATGCTCACCATGGTACCTGTTCAACCAACCTTACCTACTTACAATGCTATTCTAAGAAACCCTATTAAAAATATTATTGGAGTTCCTTTAGAATTGATGTTACCACTAGAGGACCTCTCATCTAGTTTACATTTCAATGAGGATAAATCTCAAAAGGCTACCATATCACATGGGGGTAGTCTTACTGATGTTGCAATGAGACTCATCATAATCAAATTTACAACAATCTTTATGAAATAACGTAGGCATTCTATGGTCACCAAATGGTTTAGAGATATTTCTTCAAATTGAAAGAGGACTTGTAGATCATTAGGAAAGACTAATATCCTAAGTCATGTTTTTGTCAAACATAACTTAAATGTAAGTATTAAGAGTGCATGGAATAGTGATTAAAGTAGAATAATATATCATAGAGAAATAATGTACATTAGTGTAATATTGCTATCGTTATGTGGTTAAGAGAAAATAAATCATATAGATTGAGAGAAAAGAAAAGAAAATAGTTAATAGAATAAAACCAAATTTAGGAAGTTAAAGATAAGCTTAGTTTCTAGATTATCTAAAACAAATGTAAGAAAATATTCTCATCACACCAAATAATCATAAAATATTATAAGTTAACACAAATAACTAGGAAAAGAACCTGAAAGAAGGGATTGATAATTTTGAAGAAAAAATTAAGAGATCAAAGATGAATAACAAGAAGCCATGTTATCTCAAATTCTCTCTAATGCATGTGCCTAATGATGATCTTAGCTAGAAAACTAAAAGCTTCTATAGATGAAATGATATAACGTGATCATATACAATGTGCTAGGAGGATAACACTATGGAGATATAATGTGCTAGTAGGGAAAAGTGAAAGGGAATTAGAAACTTTGATGTGGCTAAAGATGCTTAGAGATCTTAATGCTTACAAATATAATGATTAGAAGTAGTCTTTTTGAAGAAGAAGCTTTCTTTTTTTCTCAAAGGTTCTTTTGATATCTAACCATTTCTAAATTAGGGGTATGCTTGTATTTATAGACTAAAAATGCCTTATAGATAACAAAAAATGCCACATTAGGAACCACATAAATTTCTAGAAGCTTATGTATAGTAGAAATAATGTATATAGCTATAGTGGCATCAAAGATGTAGCTGATGTAAAAGAATGATGCTAGACATTAAAAGATAGAATTGACATTAGATGAAAAGAGTATATCACCTTCATGAATCCCTAAAATGAAAAGATAGAAAATGATGAAGGACTAGATCACCTTCATGAATCTCTCAAATTTTAATATTTTTGGAATGAAAAAATTGAATGTCTTTCTAAAATTAATGTAGATGTTTAAGAACAACTTGATGTTATTATTTTAAAAGATTCAACTTAATGCATCACATTTTTTTGTTGTCTTGATCTAAGCACCAATCATGCAAACCAACACAAGGAGATGGGATATAAAGCTTAAGTAGTAAGATTGCCTTAAAATCACAAGTTAAAAGATATGTGGTATGATCAATAGTTGTACAGAAAGTAGTAGGATAGACCCAAACGATATGGGATGGTTGAATGTGCTAATTGCTATGGTTTTTATTAACCATGATATGGAGAGAATGAATAAGAATCTTATTAGTGGATTTAGTTTGATCATTGGATTGGAGGTAATAAGATAAAGAAAATAATTGAGTAATGTGATATATAGAATACAAATTAGCTTCCTTTTTACTTTTGAATTGGTGTTCATTACTAGTTACAATTTGGAGAGGGGCACCGAAGTGGGTGATGATATGATCAAGAAGAAAATGGCAAATGAAGCAAAACTTCATGGAATATAAAGTAATGGCTTCTACTCACTTGGTAAATTATACCATAGTAGTTAAGATAAATTAGTGTCTAGAAGATAAGGAAGGAGTAATGGCACCAATAAGATCTGGGCCCCAATTCTGAAAAGAGAACATGATCTGAGACATGATAAGTTCTTATGAAGGAATATAGATGAGCATTACATGTATTTAACAAGTATCACATGTTTTGATTAGGTTATAAGCATATTTAGCTAAATTTGACCACCAAATATCCTAGAGAGATAACACAAGCAAACAAAGAACATGATCCTACATGTTCACCATGAACTTTTGAATGAACTTGTTCGAAGATTATCTTAGACTCAGTTGGATTAAGATAAGATAGAAGAATAGCTATAGAAAAAACTCTATTTAACTTGTGATATGTCAAAACCTTAGAAGAAATGGAAAATGTAAATGTGTGTATGTGTAAAGATAGTTTTGTAGGACCATGAACAAAGACTTTACATGAAGATCTAAGACTTCAAGAATGAGATCCATGATGAGATATCGAAACAAAGACTAAGCAGACAAGATAAGAGCATGAATGGAAATGAATTCTATAAGCCAAATGAAGATGTTCCAAAGACTATTGAAGTGTGAAATTGACAAGGAGTGAACTAGATCTCAAACTATCAAAGAAAAGTAGATGTATAGGAAAAATAATAGACATCTATCTTTGAGAATAGACATCTACAGGAATGTCTACAATTTAAGGTAGATGTCTCTCTTGCATTGGGGCTATTCATAGTTAGATGTCTCATCATCAAAGTAGATGCCTAGACTATCCATTTGATAGCTATTGTATGAATCTCAAGGAGTTTTTTAAAACTCCAAGGATATAAGACAAAGTGAATTTCTTGAGAATTTTACAAGTACTATCATTATCAAATCAATTCAGGGTTGCTAAAAGAAATCTTGTGATTGTCCTTCATTGTATTATCATTTGCTTGTATGAATTGTATTAAGCTTCAAGTGCAAGGGATTTGTAAAACAAGTTACACTCTTTCCTTGTTCTTTCTCTTTCTTTCTTATAACCCTATAGGATTGATGTGCTAATATTGGGTTTAATGATATGCATAATTAAGAATAAAAGAATTATCTTTTTCTTATTTTCAAAATGTTTTTTGAAAGACAAAAATTTAAACTATTACTACATAAACGTCATTAATGAGAAAATGTATGGTTCAAAACATCTTTGATAGTTACATGGTTGGCTGCTACTCTAAAAGTTTAAGTCATGCATTACTAAATATTTTAGAAAAATAAATTTCAAAAATTAAAATAGGATAAAAAACATAGCAACTATATTATCAAGTGCAACATAAATGGTAAGCATCACTTTAAAAATATAAAAAAGAACAAGAAATATTCTCTTACTGAAAATTCATAATCAATAGCATCTTCCATTGAATTGTCTATATCATTAAAATAATTTAAAGTTGAAATAGTGAGATGTGTACCTTCAACACAACTTTCTATTAAGAAGGATTTTATTTTTTTAAGACTTTCAAAGCTCATCAATTTTCTAAGTTAATGCTAACAAGGCCTACCTGATCTTATTTCTTGAGTTTTCCTAATGTAGTACTTGTCATAGTATTAATTGTTAAAACTTTAAGTAGCGATAACTTCTAGTTACCTTTACCTAGTTTCTATAATTAATTTGTGCAAATTAACCAAAATTGAAACTAAAATACTATTACTTATGTGAATCCTTTGGATTTATAATGTAGAAATGTACATGCTATGAGTTTTAAAAACATCATTAATAAAATTACCAAGTATTCTTGGCAAATATATTTAATTTCACCTACCATCAAAGAAAGTATTTCTTCCTATTTGAAAAATCTATTCCAAAAAAATACCATTGAGTACTACTTAAGAAACTAAAATTATTTTCATCTCTAATAATGTTGTCTAAGATATTAATTATCTTAAATTTTTCAAAAATTATAGGAAGATTTAGAATTTCAACAAAATATAGTAAAGAATATATGTGTGTTTTAGAGTATTAATATCAAAATTACAAGGCATTTGTTGAGAACAA
Organism: Gnetum montanum; assembly: GCA_015680685.1. Lineage (NCBI taxonomy): Eukaryota > Viridiplantae > Streptophyta > Gnetopsida > Gnetales > Gnetaceae > Gnetum > Gnetum montanum. The sequence continues at coordinate 1,221,762 of MNCI01000520.1, read as the reverse complement.
AGTATACATTGAAACTTTAATGAAAAAATTATTTAATTGTTTCTATATATACTTAAATAATATATCAAATAAAGTAGTTTGTATAAAATACATTAATAACCATAAATTTTAAGTATGATAAATATGTCTAATATTTATGTAGTTTCAACACTTCTTTTATGTTAAACTAAAACAAAAAAAAACTAAAAAACTTTTTATTACATCTAGAGACCCTTAGGATCTATTGGACAAAAGTAGTATACATAGTTAGTGTAGCAAATACTTCATCAATAAAGTTACCAAGTTTCTTTGGTGTTATTTCAAAAAAGCTTAATTAAACTATTAGCTATAATTTGTTATTTGTGGTAACTTTGTATCACAATAGGATATTCCAGGAATAAGTGATGTTCATTTTCAATTGCTCTTTGATTGCATAAACAATAAGTTCTCTCTTTTCTTGGAATCTAAATGCATATACTTGTTTCATTTCTAAAATAATGGGGGTGTAATCTTACTTAGATAATTTGACATTATAAGTGATATGATATAGGAGTAAATAAATAAACTCCTTTTTTGTTGATGCCTCCTCTAATGCTATCTCGGTATCTTTGTTTTTTTCTTCTTGGGTTACTTGAGATGTACAAAAGTGCCTTATCTCTAATACTCTTATGGAGATGCATAATATCACAATGTAGAATATCGATCTCAATGTTTCATTTTTTGAGCCAAATCAATCTCTCATAGAACCATCCTTTCTATTGTGTAGCAACTAAGATTTCATTCAAAAATTTAGCTACTATGCTACAAGAGAGACTATGAACATTATCTGCAAATTGACAAAGAGCTTATATTGCTAAAGACATCATGTCTACTTTAAGAAGTAACAAATCATATTTTATGTGCCTTTTAACTCGAAATTATTGTATCAAAAAATGCTTTTAAACTTTTATTTTTTTCAATATTGGCTAGCAAGTCCAAGATCCCACGTTACACACTCATACAAAAGAGTTGGTTGCATAATAGAATAAAACAACTATGTTTTTTATTTTCCAAGCTAAGATAGTTTCCTTTTGACATTTTTTTAAAATCAAATATGGCTCTCATTCCACTTGCAATCCTTTGTTTGATGTGCACCTTCCACTTGTAATTTTGAGAAAGCTCTAGACTGAGGTATCTATAAGTTGGTGTCACATTTACTTGATCCTTTCCAATAGTGAAAAGATAATAATTATTTTTAGTTCCACACATCATACTTTTTCTTTTTTTTATATTAACTTTCATTTCTTACTATTGATAAAAATCATCCAAAATAATAACCATTTGTTGCAGGTCTTCCTTTGAATTGGACATGAGAGCTACATCAACATACAAGAAAGGATTAACAAAGTGAAAATTAATGTTAATAGAATATCTACCTTGAATTTTCTACATCCAATCCTCAAGTTCATCAATAAAAATACCAAAAAGTGTAGGTAAAAGAGAAAAACCTTGTTTTACCCCAATATCACTATGTAAAACAATATTTTTATGGGAGTGATAATTTGTGATTTGTACATAGACCTCTTGGTAAATATTTTGAATAGAAAATAATAAAAATGGAGTACCCATGTCTTTTAATTACTTCTACAGCTTTCTTCAAGTAACTAGATTATATGCTTTAGAGAAATTCACAAAATAAACAAAAGTTATTTTATTCTTTTCCTTTTGCATAATCAGTCAGATATATTAATGTAATAAGATAATCAATGGTAGAATGGCGACATCTAAACTTAGCTTGTCAAACTGTTCACAAATTTTTGTCTATTGTATATTTCCTAATCTTCATCTCAAGAATATTTCTTGAAAATTTAGCAAAAATATTATTGATTACAATCAACTTGTAGTTCTTTAAATCAAATCTATCTTATTTTTTGAAGAGCATAATATCTTTATTAAATGCACTAATTTGGAAAGCATGGTTTAGGTGTTTGAAAATTATCTATCATACCAAAGATCCTTCCTAAAACTGCAATTCTCCATACAATCCTGTTACATCAATTGCTTTACTTGAGGCTAGTCTTTTAATGCCCTATAATGAAACGTTAATAAGTTGAATGCATCAATGTAGGCCCATCGATGCAGCCCTATCAACATATCCTTATTGATGTATCTCATGATGTGTTGATATAAATATGTTGATGTTGATGTATGTAGCGACCAAAAACGTTAGCGGCTGGAAAACATCGAGGGGTCGATGGGCATGACAGTTTCAACCCCGTATCCATGGGAGGGCCGTGCTGGGTGTGAGCAGATACAGGGCACCCTAAACAGTCTGGTCGATCAGATAGGGACTTAATTCGTGTCTATATAGCCTTTTGTAACATATAATTTGAAAATGGGCACGAAAGCGCGAAGTAATGTTTAAAAGTAAATGAGGTAGAAAATAATGTGAAGCATAGCAATAAGCAGAAAATAAAGTAAAATGCAATTAGAAAAGTGCATCGCTCTGAATCTACAAGCTTGCTCTGTCAAGATGGATACAGTCGGTTGCACAGCGTGGTGGAGTGCAGAGATCCCGAGAGTAACCAGGACGTGTAGAGCAAAATAGGTTGTGCGCTTGGGCGTGCACTTAGGTGCTGAAAATGCCAGGATTCTACCAAGGTGGTAGAAGGGGGATGGAATAAAATGCCAATTGAAAATGCTAACTTTTTGTAGTGTCAAATAGAAAGCTTACAATGCTTGATGTTACAATGTGCTGGGCAGAGAACTTGAGTGCTAGAGAGGGGAAAAGTCGAAGAATCGAGAAAAATTCAAACCCTTTGAATGTTGCTCATTGGGGTATTTATAGGACCAGGGGCACGCAAAAGGGGTAGTTTGGACGCCATGTGCCTTGGGCCCACGTTGGCTTGCTTGTGCTGCACATGCCATGCATGATCGTTGAACTTGCATGATTGTTGTAATGCGAGCCTGCCATGCCGTAATTGTGAGCTTGCCACATCATAATTGCACCGTCAGTGTCTGGAGACATGTGCCAACGGTCCAATTAAGTGAAGTGCATTGATGTCGCACAACCACCCGCATGCCTTGCTATGCTTTATAGCATAGCATACTCGGCATAGCGTAACACCTTGTCGTGCGTTCTACTACATGTGTGTTGAATGCTTGCTACGCTATGCTACGCTACGTAGCATAGCATAGCAACTAGACTTAGTCTCAAAAACTTTGCTGATTTGTAAACTTTGCTTCTTGTGTTGTGAGACTTGCAAACTTGCTGATTCTACCCCTTGAGTTGTCTTCTGTCTCTTCCACAGGATTGCTACGCCTTGCTGCGTCATGTAGCTTAGCATAGCATAGTAGTAGACATGGCCCGCTGCTTCCTGATGGAAAGGGACATTATTGAAGGACTTGAAGTTGAGTGAGGGAACTAGTTGTATAGTTGTTGCCATGCTACGCTACGCTACGTAGCATAGCTTGGCACTTCGTTCTGCAATCATTTTCTGAAGCTTGCTACGCTACATAGCAGGGCGTAACGTAGCGTAGCAGACTTCATGACTTAGAAAACTTGCCAAACTGCTTCATGCATCCTGAGCGCTGCTGTCAACTTCGTGCATTATTTTTGAGCAGGTTGTCAGCTCGGCACACTACTTAGGTGGATAGACAGGATGATCCATAGAGCTTGTTTACACCTAAAGTAGAAAATTTACTGAACTGGATGGCCTGAATTCAAGGCATTCTCCTCTCAAAGAACTGTCATGTTGCTGCATGAATTGCAAGACTTGGTGAAGCGAGAATAACTTCCAATTTTTTGGGGTGTTTCATTGACCCCTCTTTGTTGACGTCTGGAGAATGGGCTTAATAGATGTTGAAAAAGAAAACGAAACACCACGGAAGGCACGATGCTAACGTTGCCACTTGGTGATTGCCGAGACATTGCTTGGCTGTGCCTAAGAGTGTTGCATTGGTTTTGCATAGGTTAAGGTAGAGAGAAAAGATGATGTTTAGCAGAGTTCCTTGTCGGAGTGCTCATGAGGGGCTCGTTTGCATTTTCATCTTTGGCTGGCGCTGTTCTTCAACCTCTCATAGGACAGGTGTTTCCTTCGCAGGATGAGTTATGTTACATTCGTGAAGGGTTTTGACCTACATATAGATGCTTACCATATGGCGAGTTGTGTTACACACGTCATGGAATTTGCACTCTGAAGTAGCTGAGCTAGTCAAGGCACTCACTTCGCGAAGCTGTAGCATTTGTTGTTGTAGCAAGACGCACCCTTGGCCAATGAGGGCAAAGGTCTTGCTGGTTGTTGACATTGTTGAAGCTCTTGGACACTCGTGTTGGTGCACAGTGTTCGAAGCAGGAAGGTCAACAGTGGCCTTGGCAGCACCGATGTGGAGGAGTTGGCCTCGAAGGCGTCAAGAGTTGTTGTGAGTGTGGATGCTCTGGAATCCCTGCCAAAGGCATGCATTCTTACTTCAACTGTGGGATCAGCTACCACATAGCTAAACAATATTGTGGCAGGGGGCTGGAGAGTAACAATATTGTGGCTAGGCCACAAGACTGCTGGAACTCCAGCTACGGGAATTAGCCAAGGAACTACAGTCAGGGCGGTGGGCTGTGGTGATGGTAGGTCCAGAGGGCCAGTGTAATGCCATACGACATCTTCGGAGGGTGAACATGATGCCAAGGGTGGCAACATCATGTGCATTCTAGACTACATTCTCATTGCATCGTGAACTACGTTCTGGAGCTACGATGTTCCACTCATCAGCACTGTGCATGCTCGTCTGATGCGTGCTTGGCGTAGATGCACGCTGGGGATGTGACGCGAACCCAGTTTAAGGTCCTGGTAGACCGTGCGCTGGTTTAACATCCCAGTGGACCGCTATGCTAGTTTAAGATCCCAGCAAATCATACATGCCAATTTATCGTCGTAGCGAACAGGTTGTGCCAGTTTTACGTCATGGCAGATGGTGCTCGATGCCGCTAGTTTAACATCGTTGTGGATGTTGCTTGGTGCCACTACCAGTTTATCGTCATAGAAGATGGTGGTGGCTGCTGTTGTGCTTCAGACATAGTATGACTTGAGGTATGAGTGATTCACTGGGTTGGTGAACTCATTGCCCGAAGGCTCCATTCTCGAAGGCTTTAGTGACCATGTAAGGACCTTACTAGTTGGTTGAGAATTTACTCACGTGCTCATGGACGGCCTTGAGGACGAGGTCTCCCTTCTGCACTGGTCGTTGATGCAGGTCTGCACAGTGCTTCTGCTGCTACTTGCTTTGGTAGTGCTCGATGCATCTCAGCATCTGCGCGCGCTCCTCTTCTATTGAGTCGAGGTCGATGATCTGCGACTTGTTGTTCTGGGCTTCACTCATGATGTCAGATAGGATCATTTGGAGTGATGGTACCTACAACTCAAGAGGCAACACTTCTTCAAATCCATAAACAAGGCTATACGGGGTCTTACTTGTGGCGGTCCTGCATGTTGTCTAGTAGGCCCACAGAACATAGAGGATTTGCTCGTGCCACTGCCTCTTGCTGTTGTTAAGCATCTGCTTTAGTAAGTTGATGATGGACTTATTTGTAGCCTCCACCTGCCCGTTCACCTACGGATAATAAGGGGAGGAGAATGATTGCTTAATGCCTAGATTTTTGCAGAAGGTTCGGGTTTCCGTACTACTGAACTATGGCCCATTGTTGGTCACAATAGTCATTGGAAGCCCAAATCTTGTTACGATGTTGTCTAGGATGAAATGGCAGATTTGCTAAGATGTCGTCTTCCTTAAGGGGATAGCTTCCACCCACTTGGTGAAGTACTCAGTGGCGGTGATAATGAAACTATGCCCTATGGAGGACTTAGGCGTGATAGGCCCTATGAGGTCTAATCCCCATTGTTGGAAGGGCCATGTGATTTGTGTTGGGTGCAGGTTTGCAGGTGCTACATGTATGAGATTTTCGGATCTCTGGCATGTGTCGTACATCTTGACTTTCGACAGGCAGTCATGCTCCATGTGGGGCCAGTAGTATCCTAGGTGTCTAATTTTTGTAGCCATAGCCCTGGGTGCTATGTGTTCACCACAAATCCCCTGATGAACTTTATTAACTACCTTCTATGCCTGCTCTCCATCCATGCCTACTAGAAACACCTCATTGTAGGAACTTTGGCACAGGGCATCATTTCCCATGAGCACGTATTGCCAGGCACGCTTACGGATTGCATCTCTCTGGGTAGATGTCAATCCACCTGGGGGTTCACCATGCTGTAGACAAGTTGTAATGTTGGCATAACACTCCTATGTATCCGCAGCACTGACAAAGGCCACATGTTCCACCTGAGTGATAGGCTCTGTGCATTCTATAATCGAGGTTGGAAGGTTTGCCAAGGAATGTGATGGAATGTTTAACATAAGGGTAGCTAAGGCATCTGCCACGGTGTTCTCATTGCATGGCACATGTTGCACATTTGTGGTTGCAAATTGCTTAAGCAGGATTTTTGCTAGGTTGTAGTAGGGTTACAGGTGCGTAGCCTTACAGGTGTAGACCTTGGTGATTTGATTCATGACTAGCTATGAATCTCCCTAGATTGCTAGGTGTTGTATGCATAATGCTCAGGTAGTTAAGAGGCCTATGAGTAGCCCCTCGTATTCTGCCATGTTGTTGGTGCAAGGGAACACAAAACGATAAGCGGATGGATGCATTTCCCTAGAGGGGAATGTGATGACAGCAACAGTGCTACCGTCTCGTGCGGTTGAGGCACCATTGAAGTGTAAATTTTATTCAAAATGTGATGGGACGATGTTGACATTGCTAACGTATTCATCTGGGAATTCGGGGTCTATGGTTGCCTGGTCGTCGACTGGCGAGGCCGTGAGTTGGGTCACTATGGCTTGACCCTTTGTCGACGATTGACTTACATAGTGTAAATCGAACTCCGTGGTTATTGCCTTCCATCAAGCTATCTTGCTACTTTCGTATAGGTTTTTAGTGATAGCCCGAAGTATATTTCTTTTGCAAATGATGTTGGTTGTACCGTGAAATAGGTAATGCCTTCAATTTTTTAGTGTGAACACTAAGGTAAGGCAATTCCTCTCCACTTCGTTGTATTTTGCCTCATGCGCTATTAGTGCATGACTCATATAATACACTGGTATCTCAAAACCATCTTCTTACTTCTGACATAGTAGTGCTGCGATAGATGTGTTGGAGGTAGTGAGGTAGATAAAGAAGGGTTTATCCCTTTATGGAAGATGCATAGTCGGGAGGTGTGAGAGTTTCCTCTTCAGGTCGTCGAAGGCTTGTTGACACTGGGTTGTCCACTCGAAGTTAACCCCTTTCTTTAGAAGATGTTGCTTGGGATGTAACTTGTCGATCAACCTTGCTATGAACCTTCGAATGAATTGCACTCTACCTTGCAAACCACGTAACTCCTTAAGGTTTGTGGGAGATGCTAGGTTAACGATGGCCTTGACTTTGTCAGGGTCCACCCATATTCCGGCCTCCTATACTATGAACCCTAACATGCGTCTAGTTTTCACCCTGAAGATGCACTTCTTAGGATTGAGGCGTAAGTCATGCATTTGGCAGCATTTGAGGACTACCCCTAAATCACGTGGGTGATCAACTTCCTCCTTGGACTTGACTGCTATATCATCCACATAGTCATTTAATGTTTCTAGGATGTAGTCACTAAAAATGTAAGTCATGGCTCGCTGGTAGGTTGCTCCAGCATTCTTGAGTTCAAAGGGCATCATTGTGTAGCAGAAGGTCCCCCATGGGATTATGAAGGTTGTTGACAGCTGGTGCTTTGGGTTAATGTGGATTTGGTTGTATCCAGAGAAACCATCCATGAAGGATAGCAGAGCATGACCAGCCGTGGTGTCGATGAGCTGATCAATGCTTGGAAGTGGGAAGTTGTCCTTGATCGTTGCCTTATTCAAGTTCCAGAAATCTATACAGATTCGTATTCCTCTCATTTTCTTTGAAACCAAAATGACATTGGACACCCACTCTGAATAGTCAACCGTGTGGATGAAACCTGCTTGGTATAGCTTGGTGATTTCATCCCTCATGGCTAGTGCAATTTCTGGGTTAACTTTGCGAGCCTTCTGCTTGATGGCCTTCATGTGTGGATCTAGGACGATGTTGTGTTGAATTAGCTACGGACTCAGACCCAGCATGTCACTATACGACCATGTGAAGACATCAATGTTGTCTTGTAGAATCTTGGCTACGTTTTTGTGTGTTTGTGTGTCTAGGAGGGAGCTGAGTCTTAACATTTTCACCTCTCCTTTTGACGTGGTCACAGGAGTCTTGACGAGAGGATCCTTGGTTACATCCCTAGCCTCTAAGTCTAGGGCTTGGACTAGATGCTCAGGCTAGCCTGGGAATGCTTCTAAGGTTGCTATAGTGCTAGTTGTCGTCGACCCCCAGTCAATCATGTTGGGTGTTTCAACTATCTTGCAAGCTTTCCGTGTGGCCCTGCTAACGTTAAAGGTGTGGGGAGGTCGCGATGGATTTCCATCTCTTGCTTGTCCTACCAACATGAGATAGAAACCTAGTTAAGAGGCATCTATTGGTAGAGATTGTGTGTAATGAAAGTTTGCAAAGCAGTGACGAGATGCAACTTGCAAAGTGTGATGATGTAAAGATTGAAAGTTTGCCAGTTTAAGGTCATGGCGGATCGCCAAGGCATGAGAGTGCAGGACTGCTGAAGATGCAAAACTACCAATGCAAAGTGTGAAGCTGTGAAACTATCGATATGCAAATGCCAAACTACTAGTTTAGTATCATTTCGGACTGCGAAATTGTAACATGCAAAATGTTAACATGTAAAATGTAATATGTGAAACGGGAAATTGCGAGTATGAGAAGTGCCAAACCATCAATGCAAAAATACGAATTGCTGACATGAAAACACGAAATTGCTAGAAATTGCGACACTACCAATATGAAAGAAGATGCGAAAACCACCCATGTAAGCATGTGGTGTTGTTAGTTTAACGTTATTGTTGATTGCAAACGCAACAGGTTGAAACTGCTAGTTTAGGGTCTTTTCGAACCGTTAGGGGTGCAACTACGCTAGGATTGCTAGTTTAAGGTCTTTTCGGACTGGTTGTGCTACGATTGCCAGGATTACTAGTTTAAGGTATTTTCAGACCTGTAAGGAAAACAAATATATATTTTTGTTTTCGGGAAATAAAACATTTGGCTTGAAGCATGTCAAGGCTTTCATGCTAACAGTGCTATAACATCGTGGTGAGCATGCTACGCTGTACGGCATGCTCTGCATTAATCGGAGAGAGAGAGCAGCAAGTTTCCCTATCTTATCATTATGACCATAAATAGGGGTTAAACCTTGGTAATTTCACCATTCTCCCCGTAAGAGCACAGAGCCCACATCAGAGCACAAGGCAATTTTGGAGCACGAAGTAATCAGCAAGGAAGATTTTCACAGTGAAGAGGGGAAATCTGCAAATCAGACAATGGCTCTTAAGAAGGAATGTACTCATCTAGTGCTCACAAAGGTTGAGGAGGTGAAGAAGACCCTAGGGTGTACGACGTAGGTGCATGTTGTGGCATGGAGGAGCACGTCGTTGACCCAGTAGGTTACCATGCTTCCTCTGCCTTCTTCGCCATCCTATTATAGTTTTGTGTTTTCTGTTATTTTTTGCTTTCATTTTGCATCCTATCCTTGGCTACCTATGTTTTCTATTGTCACGTCATTTTGGCCCTTGCATCGCAGATGTCATCGTTTAGGTCACGGCAGATGCATAATCGTTATGTCATAGTTGCATGCAAGGTTGCTTAAACTGCTACTGCCACGATTGTCATAATTGCGGGGGTAGTTTAGATTTCTTGACCTTCGAATGATGTGATGTAGAACCCTTAAGAGGGTTAGGCCATACGTGTTTCATTAGGGCATGTTGTCGATTGCTCTGTTGCTACGCTAAGCTTTTTGTTTTGCATTTTTTTTCTATGCTAAACTTTTGTGTTCTTGCTACGCTATGTGCGGGGAGAGGCTTATGCTATGCCATATGCATGAACTATGAGGTGTTACTATGCTGCGTGTGTATTGCACTTAGGCATGACGCTAACACTTATTGATGGGTTGAGCAGGGCAGGGTTGAGGCCCAGGCTGATTATTTTGGAAATTAGAGGGGTCCTGTGCCATGTGGGTAGACCTATGGCCAATGCTCCTCCTCCCCAAATACGTATGGGAGAGCAGGCGGTATGGTTTAGGAAGGGGGCATAGGGCTTTTTGCAATTCCTCCTTGACCACTTTAGTGTGATTGTTTGGTCCTTCCTACGGAAGGAGGAGGCAGCTGGCATAACAGAAGCCATTTTTCCTGGGGCAAGTTGAGGCATTTTGAGGTTTCTAACTGACAGGGTGATCATGAGCAGGCAAGGAGAAGGATCCAGTCAGTGTTCAATAGGGTTAAGGCACTTGGTCTGGATCTGGGAGATGCCTGAGTACAGTTGCTACCACCATTTCAACACATTGTTCCTTACATGTTTTATGATGACGTGCTTCCAGAACACTCAGGGAACTATCTACTGTGCCGACGGTTGAGTTTTGCAGCCTTGTTATGCTGTGTTTGTGCGATGCTAGCCATATTGGCCTAATGCTAACGGTATGCGTTTATCACTAGGTTCTTCATCAATGAGGATGGGGTTCATGACCTACTAGACCTATTGACCATGACATAAATAGCCCTATAGGAATTCTCTTCTGCTGAGAATCTACGGGCAGGTGTGATCGGTCAATGCAGGGGTGAATACCACACCTACCCTAGTGTATACTCTACTCTCTACAATCAGTGCAGGGGGCAGGGTTGGCTGGATGAGGAGTGGGTAAAACCCTTCAAAATGGTCATGGTCGAACAAGTTTGGGTTGAACTCCCATCGTTTCCGCTGCTGTACCGACTTGGTAGGCTGAGCAGTAAGTGCCACATGTTTACGTGTCCTTGCAATTTTTGAATTCTTTGCATCTTTCGCTAAAAGTTTTTGTGGAACTATTGCAGGGGCGAAGAAACACCATGAGGTGATGATGGTAACCACTAGGATACAAGGGGCAAATTTCTACTTCAAGTATGGAGAAGTAGAGACGAGCCAACGCTAGCTGGAGATTGGGGCTTCGAACTCCCTGGTCCAAAACATTGAAAAGATGGAGCTTATGGATCTATTCCTGACCTCGAATCTGAACGTTCTTATGGTTGAGATGCTTACCCTGGTCGAATCCTTTTTTGACAAGGTGAGCCACTTTTGCTTGCATGTGCATGGTGTACGGGTGGTCATTGACATCAATGAACAATTGTTCGCGGACCTCTTCGGTGTCCCCGCCGAAGGCATTTTGATAAGGTCAAAATCCAAGACGTAGTTGATCCTTCAGAAGAAGGAAATCCAAGAGTGGTTAGGGCTTACCAAGGAGTGCAAGGGGCTTCGCATGGAGTAGCTTAAAGAAGGACCCGCCAAGGAGGTTTACCCTACTTTTCGTGCTCGCGCGTTCCCCCAGCTGCTTACTCAGGGAAAGGTCCTGGGGATTGAGTAGGCCTAGGTCATGCATGAGGTTATGGAAGAGGGGACCTGTTACAACTAGGTCGAGTCTCTATGTAAAGGCTTGCAGACTAAGATCTTGGGGCACTGTACAAAAATGGAGTCCCATTCCAATATCCATTACACCTTCTACATAGGCTATCTTAAGCGCTTCGTGGAGTTCCTGGTGGTTTAGGAGAAAGGAGGCTCGGTCATGCGAAATCGTGACCAGATTTCTAAACTTTGGATTCACCAAATTTTTCAAACCATTCGAGCCCAGGATCCTCCAAAAGTAATCAGGGAGTCATTTTCTATAACGACGAAGGATCAGGTGGCCCACAATGTTTGCGGCTAGGACAATGCAGGTGAGATGTCCCCCGCCGTGGACAGTAGCGTGTCACGGGGTGAACGTCTCATGGCTAAGACGGCGGCCAGCAAGTTGTGGTGAAAGAGGTCTCCTTCGGTTGGGGAAACCCTTCACTCGGGGGAAGAGGAGGGGCAAAGACTACGGCTTAGACTACAGAGGACACAACCCCTTATTGGTAAGTGCTTTCATTAAATGCTTGGTTTTTTGTAGTCAGCTACGCTATGTGACGCTAGATGGTGTAGCATCTGTCTAGCCCTTAGGATAGGGATGACAAATAAGGAGAAGAAAAAGAAGGCATTTTTTGACCACCAGAAGAAAAAGGAGAATAAGAAGAAGGTGATGAAGAGGTGTCAGCCCTTAGGATAGGGATGACGATTAAAGATGTGGGGGCCCTAGTCTCAGAGAGAAGGGCCCTGGTCGATAAGCGGAGAGCTCCTGCAGCTAGGGCAACGACTCTCATTATTAGGGAGAATCCTCCTATTGAGGAGTCTCCCTTGAATAAAAAAGACACTAGTCTCCTCAAAGGAAAAGCACCATCGCATAAAGAGGAGGTCCACAGGGACCTGGGAGGAACTTCTGGCTAGGCTTCCACCATCGTTTTGCGTCAGCTAGAAGAGAGATCATAATCAGGCATTGGTGAGTTTGGCAACATGTATGCCTTGTCTTAGCCTATTTTGGTCATTGCTAATGTGTCTGGTCATGCGACAGATGCTACTGCTGATGCCACGGGATCCCCTCCGGTTCACGTGGGATCCTGGGCTGAAATCCTTGACAAATTTGTATTTATGTAGGGGATTGTTGACAACATGATTAATCACCTTCAGTAGGTGGACCCTAAAGCAGGTAAGTAGTAGTGTTATTTGCTCTCATGTTGTTATGCTAAAGTTTCTTGTGTTTGCTACTTGTGTTATGCTAATGCGTAGTGTGTTCTTTATGTCATGGCAGCTTCTTGACTCAAGTGGGACTCGATGCGACCTTTGAAAGTCAGTGCTGTGTCCACATTCCCACCGGACATGACCGAGGTGTCTTGTTGTGCATACGAGGAGGTCTACAAATGCGCTTTGCACTCAGCGTGCTCTCTGTGGGAGTGCAAGCATATCAACAAGGAGCTGTGGAAATGAGCCCAGAAGGTAGAGTAGAGGGAAACTAACTTGAGGGCCGAGGTGGAGGACCTTAAGTCGAGGAATGAGTTCCTCATGGCCTGCAGCACTAACAACGAGAACTAGCGCATAGCTGTGGTAGACCACGCCAGGTTTTGGATAGTTGCACGTCAGAATGTCGAGAATACCCACGAACTAATAGAGCAGTATATGTAGATGGACCTGCTAGACCAGAAGTGTCAGGATCTAAAAGACCTCAGCACCAAGATTTTCGAATGGGGGCATACCCAAAGAAACCATAAGCACATGTATAAATGGGAAAATGCCACCCATCGTAAGTTATATGAAGACGTTGCCGTGGAGGAATTTACTTATGAAGCTTTCGTAAATGCCATTGATGCTTCTGAGGCCTACACTAGGTTTAAAGAGTAGGTCAAGCTCACAAAATCTCCTAACTATAAGGTGGCCCTTCCCACAGGAGAGATAGTGACCGTCTCCTTTTCTCCAAGGCCATCAAGATGGACACCCATCAAAAGGGAGAGAGCTACTATAGTAGATGCTGCACCAGGCAAAAGGCGTTGGGTAGATATCATGGTAGAGGAGGTCTGGCGTTGCCTTGGGCTTGGTTTAGACCAGCTAGCCTTCGAGACAGACACGGGACCTTCTCAGGTTAGTCACTTTCTATCGTGTTAATGTTTATGTTTATGCTCTGTTTGCATTTGTTGCTGATGAGACGCAATTTGCATGAGCCGCGATATCGCATCCCATGCGATATCACGTACGCGATATTGCGTCATCCCCTGCGATGTCACATACGCGATATTGCGGTCCGCTGCCATATCTATAAATAAGAGGTAGCTCTCCCTTGTTTCTTCATCCTAAGTTAGAAGTAGGGAAACTCTAGCAGTTTGATCACTCCAGAGATAGAATATTTTCCATGTCCTTGTAGTAGGAGTCCTAAAATGAATGGATCTTTATTCGAGCAACGTTGTACTTGAACACAAGTTGTGTATGACAATAAAGATGAACTTCCTGGATAAACCTTGCAGTGCATGGAATAGGATTTTATTTATTATTTTCTCTCTCACCCTTAAACTCCTAGAATGCAGAATGAGTACGACCTGATTACGAGCATCTAAGGATGTGTATAGATAGTGAAGGAATCGGCTGCTCATCACATGCGCTATGAGTATGACTTGATTACGAGCATCTAGTGTGACTACTTGGTAACCCAGTGGTGTATCTAGGATCTATGCTTGGTAATCCCAGTGGTAGTCCCAGATGTGTACGATTAGTCAAGGAATCGGCTGCTCATCGTACTTAGGCTAGATAGATTCTCTCAACCCTTTGCTCCTAGTTAAGCGTCTTAGTACAACCACTTCGAGCATGTGTGTTACGCACAGTGATCCCAACAACGATTAGCATTTGGTAGCCGTGGTTGCATCAGTTCAGGGTATGTACGGTAAGTGGGAATGGATGCTGACGCTAGGTAATTTAGACTTAGTTCATTAGTTAGAGTTAGTTAGTTTCTCAACCCTTCACCTCAATAGCATAGGAGATAAAACATAAAAACTATAAAAAATCATATACCTCATACTTACTTAACCATACACCGTGACAACTACAAGTCAGTCTGGGAAGACAACAAATGATTAACCCCAAGTGTTCCATGGGGTGTGTAGGCACTTAGTCTGCGGAGTTTGACCAGATCACGTGTGCTACATACATTTCATATGGTTGAGTGTAGGGGGTACCTCGCCACTCATCATTGGTGCCGTTCCCGGGGACTAAGTGTTTGTGCGCCGAATAGAACATAAAGGATATCCCTTACATCATTGGGAGCCTAAATGAACCTTTGAGTTAATCAAGATAAAAATTTATATAATAGTAAATGTAGCACACCAATAACAATGTCTTCTTTTCATAAGAGCAACTCACCACCTAAGGACCATACACGAGACAGTCTGCAACTTAAAACACATAGCCGAAATCAGCCAAGTCCTAAACAATACAAGATAGTTTATACTCATCCCGATGAGTATATTCCAGACTTTACCTTTATCCTCCATTAAGACGAATAGCTATGATGGAGAGATTTGCAAGGTAACATCATGTTACCCCCAGATCGATCAGTCTCTAACATGCTCTTTCGTGCTTTGGCACATATAGGCATAACAGAATTGTATGCTGAATACATTGTGGAAGACTTTGATATGAGGGATTATCATCCCATAGAAGCACAACATATGAGGGACTCAAGGCAGGAGAGTCAACATACACTTTTGAAGGACAAAGGTCCACACGTCCTTAGTGAAATAGGAGATGAGGAACCCCTTATAACGGGTTCTTTAGCAAATGATGTTCCCCCTCCTAATGATGGTGAGGAGGTAGGGTATCAGAACCTACAATCAACGATACATAACCATGGTTCTGATGCCCGTGAACACCAACTATTCACAGAGGGAATAACCACTCATGCTAAGGATGGGCACTTAGATTATCATCACGATCAGGGCTGGAGCAGCAGAATAGAAGATAGGAAGCATCATCATGGTGATGGTTCCCCTTCTTCTTCCCCTTATTCACATCACTCACCCTCTCCTTCCACATCTGGCCACAGCCATCATGAACACAATGGAGAGGATAAGGTTAGACAAAATGAGAGACTTTGATGGGAAAGTCGAGAGAGAGGACAAGGACAAGGATGTAGGGAAAGTAGCGAACGACGAAGACATCATAGGCATCATGAAAGAGATGATCATGATGAGCCCCTACTTGCAACCCAAAGTATGTTTGACATAACAGAGGTAGTTAGGATTCCCACAAGGCATTTAAAAGATAGTCGGATCAAACGTTTAGACATGAACAATATCCCACGATTTGAAGGGGGATACAACGCAGATCTGCAAAATCATTTACAGGCATTCCACGATGCCTGTGCCTTGCGGAATATAGAAAATAAGTGGCAAAAAGTTAAGTTGTTTCCAAGGACACTCATCAAGGAAGCAAAGAGTTGGTATCGGTGCTTAGAATCAGAAACCATCACGAGGTGGAGTATGATGCTAGAACTTTTCAATGATAAATATCAAACGTACTCTAGAGTGTCTAATTTGTGTAAGCAGATCCAAGGCTAGAAACAAGGTACATATGAACCCTTGGATGCTACCATGGCCCACTACTACACATTGTTACATCGTTGCCCAGGCCATGGATACGCTTAGCGGGATCAACTTTGCCACATTGTGGATGGGCTAAGGCATGAAACAAGAAGAACCCTTGGGACTTATGCCCAAGGGAGACTCTCACAAATTAGAGCCCATGAAGTACATAGCTTGTTGGAACAAGTAGCAAAAGAAGAGGGTGAGCTACACAAAAGGGAAAGTGCAGAAGAATATAACCATGGTCCCTCTCTTCAAAATAAGGGAGTGAAATTTTGCGATGAAGAGGATGAGTCACCAATCAAAGAGTTGGTGAACAGAAAGACCTTGCTGCTTCAAAAGCTCATAATAGAAATAGCAGCTAAGGTAGACAACGTATGGAGTTCCTTAGACTCTAAAATTGAAACTGTTTTAAAAATTGTAGAAGAGTCTAAGGTAGAAAAAAGTAGTAACAAAGGTAAGACAAAGTGCAGAGATTTAGGCCTTGCACATAACAAGGGCAAGGGGAAAATCACTAACTCCAATGTGGTTGTGGATTCAGACATAGACGATGATGGTGGATGTGAGATCTGTCGCTATGACCATCCTAAGGGATGTTGCCCAATCATCTCACATCTATAAGAGTCTGGGGTGTATGCACTTAATCCAAGACTTAATCAATGGCAAACACCTAGTAGGTTACCTTATCCCCAAGGTAACCCAAGGAAGTTTCACCAACCATTAACGTATTAACCAAATGGAACTCCCCCACAACCCATCAGACAACATCAGCAGTGGCAATACCCACAGTCATGGGGGATGCCATCACCGAAACATTAGTACCCTTACCGGCAGCCTGACCCTTATGGATATTATGTGTAGCAGCTGATTTCTCTAAGTGACTCTATGAGTCACACAACTTCCCATCATCACTACCAAGTTTGAGAGTACTTTAGGAGGACTCCTTCTCCTCCGGGAGACACTTCATACCCACACCATCCTCCAAATCCATCCACACCTCTTCCACAAGTAGTTCCCATAGCATCTCCTGCTCTGACAATGCAAGGGGAACTTCCTCCTCAACCGCAACAATGTCACACTGCGAGAGCTGTAAATATTCAACCTGCTACTGGTTCTGACAATTGTAAAAAGAGAAGACCCTTCTTCAAAATCAAAAGCCTAGACAAACTCTTGCAACAAAAAGCAGTTGGGCCCATGTACACTCCTCCACCATCTAACACTTCGGAGCACCCTCCAGTCCAACAGAGCTTAATACATACGGTTATGTTAACACATACCGTAACCGACTGGATCAAAGTAGGCCACCTTCCCAGGAAACTAATTGATCCTAGAAGCCCCTTAATCTATTTACAAATCACTGAGAATGAACCACATAGGGCTCTTCTTAACTTAGGTTTCGGAGTCAATTTAATATCACGAGAAATGTATCAAGCCTGGAACCTGCCCCAACTTAAGAAGAGCAACATTTAACTAGAGTTGGCAGACCAGTCCATCACCATTCCCTTGGGATTCGTGGAGGACATCATTACCACTGTGTGTGGTTGGTCTTACCTAGCTGATTTCCTAGTGATTGAAGTTAATAACAACGAAGGGGACTTCCCAATTATAATGGGAAGGGCATGGCTTAGTACAGTAGATGCATGCCTTAGGATCCACGATCTTTCCTTGGAAATCTCTAAGATGAACATTTATGGAAAGATCGAGAAGAGGAAAGTTCCATGCATCACATATAGTGATTCATCAGGTGATGACATGGAGGAAATGCCTCCATGTAATTGTTGGCAATCGTTTGGGATGCGACTACCAATGAGTGTCCTCGAACAGGATTTAGGTGCTTGCTGGTCTCTGGCAACACCAAGGCCCAGATAAATCCAAATAGACTCAATAGTTAATGTGAGTATGTGTGTGTGCTGTTGCGGCGTGTGGTTGTGAAAAATGAAATGATTGCGTTGTGTGTAAACTACAAATGACTTATGTTAAAGAGATTCAGCCAACTTTGCCAAGTACTGTGAGTTGTTGAGAGTTTCTATTTTGTTCAATTGTCTAGTATACGTGGTCCTTATAATACCTACTTGTAAAAAATAAAATTTTGCAAAAACATTTAAGTACAACTCTGTGAATCTACTTCTAATTTTCCCCAGAGAAAGAGATAGTTCCACAAGAAAACTAGAAATAGAGCAAGATTCAATGGAAATAGATAGAAAAGAAACTAGATTTGTGTTATGACCTCAAATGCTTAAACAAGGTAAAATGATACGAGTAAACACTTCGTAATAAAGCTATCCCAAATTCAATAACTATGAATTGTTCAAACTTCTGAGGCTCAAATAAGCAATTTCTTCAAGACAATCCTACTATGCTACCAAAAAATTGCTACGTAAACTATCGCGTACAAGACTAGATTTTGGCTAGATAATGGATGTCAATAATTGCATTCAATAGAGCCTTCAAAAGACTTGACAATTTCTGATTGAAATACCACGGAGATTCACTTTAAAGATAAAAGAGGCTATTATGGTCCCATAAAAATACCAAAGATTTTCTGAACCCTCTTGACTATTGAATCGTTCAACGACATGACTACAAGTAGAGGCTCTCTTACAACAATCCCAATAGTAGTTCTTATACGTTGCACAATAATCAAATTCACTACTAAAATGCTCTGAAGGCTTTCAAACACAAGTGCTTCTATGGCAAATTTTTAATAGAAATCTTCTATCATACAACAAGAACAATAAGAGCAATCTAAAAATCCCAAAATTACTTGCCAAGCATGATACTATCTAAACCACTAGCTAAACAATTTAAACAAAATAAAAAATAATAAGCATAACTCATAGGACTATGACAAAGAGGCTAAAATCTTTTCTTTAACAAGCCATCTTACAAGCAATCTTTCACAATGTGTGACCCCAAGTGTGATCTTGAGTGTGTCATTATTTTCTTCTTACCCCTGAAGCCTTTTTATAGGGTTCAAAAGGTAGTTACATATTTCAAAATATCTTAGCTAACTTCTCTCCCAAGTAAGGAAGTTATAACTTGCCCAACAAGTTAGGAGATTACTTGCCCAACAAGTTAGGTAAGTTACAAAAATTTTGGGTGGTTGTAACCACCATAGAGATAAAAAAGCTGCATCTGACAAGTGTCCCATTTAGTTGCCAAGTGGCCCTTCAGTCGCCAAGTGGTCACCATGGAGATAAACAAGTTGTAGTTGACAAGTGACCTTTGTAGTGGTTACAAACATCATGGGATTAAGGTTAGGAAGTTATAACTTCCACAAAAAGTTACCACTATAGAAAATAAAAGATATGGTGGCCAAGTGTCCTATTGGATAACTATCCAATATAACTCCTTAGCATATACAAATTTTTAAATCAATATTAATACTTACTTGGTACACAACCAAGGGTTGTCAAACGTACAATAGCATAATAACAATTAAATTACTTATATCAAAATCAAAAGTTAATTAAAATAAATGTTGTATGACTTTTTTCTTTTTTAAGGGTAACTACCAATAGTGATAGAATTATGGCGATCGATCGGGATAACATGGAGAAATCACGTATCTAACTACATAATTGAGTGCCTTATGTCTAGCTCTACACACCAGAAAGAGCCTGGGTTTACTCTTGAAGCAGCACAACTCCCAAGTAATGGCAGTGGAACAAAATAGCACGGGTTTTGATCGACGGTGCTATGTATCGGTCACCCCGAACTTATGTAATGAAATGATGTCCCAGGGCTCTGAAAGTACAAGCTTCCCTAAAGTTAGTGTGTTAAAAATGTTGTCCATCTAGAGGCCAACGATGAGGGCATTGGCCTGGTTGCTCCACCTTGGTTCAAATCTTGGTGTGGATCCATCGATGCATGATAAGGTAATGGTATCCTACCTTTACATACTTGAGATTGAATTTTTGCAAGAAATCAGGAAGCCTGTGTGAGGTTCCGTTGATCTGCATTGCCACTCCATTAGCGGTGGCTGATCCTTCCATGTTGTTGCTCATTCTTTGCAGCGCAGAGTGGAGAGGTTTGCTTCAATCGAATTTGGATCCATAAAGATTGATAAATTGACGAAAATAATACTAATAATGTGTTAATATGGTTCACAGATGCCAATGGAATTGCGCTGGTGTTGGTGAGGCCTTGAGCAAGCAAACAAGAAACCAGGCCAGGTTCTCTTCCCTTCCCTATCCATGAGTTCCATAAAAAAATGCAGCCATTGTAACCTTTGTCACCACGCAGTCGAAGGAGTGTAGGTAGCTGCTGCTCTGATACTCGAAAATTCTCCACGCTGGCCGGGCATAGCTGAATGTTACAACCAAGAAATGAGGGCGGACCAAGCTGGGCTGCCATTGTTGTCAGTAAACCAAAGCTATCCATGGTTGTTGAACTCAACCTGCCCACATCCTGTATGTTTGGATGGAATATCTTCTTCTCCAACAAACTCGTATAAAAATCAACACGTAAATATCAAAACTACATCCCCAGACATTAAGTTTACTCTTGCCCTTTATCCTGAACTGACGATGGTAGCTATCTAGCTAATATTGCAGGGAACGTGGAAATAGACATTCAAACAAGTTATATGAATTTCTACACAAACTTATAGCTATCATTATTTTGGTGAGGTGAGGTCTACTTACTCTAGGTGGTATAGTAAGGGCAAATGATAAAGGTTGTTGGTAGCAGGTTTTGAATTCAATATTTTCAAGCATAGAACTATTCAAAGGAATCTATCTTTGGCAAGTACTTAACTTATTGGCTATAATTTAGGGTTGGAACATGCCTTTAAGATAGCCTATGGAGGTGCTAATAGTAGGCTTTGAATCTTGTACCTTAGGGTGTCTACCAATCACTTAATTTTTGAGCTCTTTTTAATGAGGTGTGATATAAAATAACTTGGTTTTCTACTAAAATATCGATAATGTCTTAAGATATCTTAAATTGTGACTTTTCAAGGGTTTCCTTCAACAAGCTAAGTGTTTGAAGTTTTATGGATCTCAAAGGTTTCACTAACAAATTTGATTTCTCTAAAATTATCATTTCTCCAGCTGTGCATGGTCACCATGGTTGCTCCACCTTCTCCTTGTGATGATGACTCTTAGATAACGCACAACCCATTTACAGATTCCAGTATTCCACAAATCAAACCCACAAAAATCTGCAACAACCTAGCACATAGACCAGACCTGCTACTACATAGATACACAGATCCTTGATTGCTTCTTTCATTGCTTGCTTCGATTTGCAAATTACTATTCCATGAAATGGCCAAAATGTGCCAATAGTAATAGGTGTGCCCTTGAAACTTTGCAACCAAGATGCCTGTATGTAGCAACCACACAACTAGTAGTAGACACCCCATGGTTGACAGCTACTTGAAGGAGCAACCAACTATGCATGGAACGAACTGAGGAAACCCATGCCCATAACAAAGGAATATATACATTAGAATATGAGCATTACCAACTTCCACCCCTTAATCTAAGATCATCAATTGGTCGAAGTTGGGCACTTCTTAGAAATTCAAACATGCGCTCATTATTTCGGATCTCTCCCTTTACACTCAGTCATGGGGGAGATGGCCATCTATGCTAATCATATGGGGCCCTCAGTTCTTTTTACGTTTTTTGTTTTGCACATTTTTTTACATGTTTTTGTCTTACACATTTTTGTTTTACAAATTTCTTTAACTTTTCTTGTTTTTGTTTTACAACATCGTTATACTTTTTCCATTTTGTGTGTGTGTGTGTGTGTGTGATCCATCCTATAAGTTTGTCACTCAATAAGTGTTCAAAATGATGGTATGAACTATTTTCATATTGATTGCTAATGTTTGGTTTTTACCTTAAGTTATGATGTTGATACTAAGGTATGTTCTTTTGATATGGCAGGCAATGAGTTCACTTCATCCATCCATCCACAACACTCGATGGTCTCTCTTGACTTGGAAATGTACAGTCCCTTTCTTAATAAGAACTTAAACGAATCAGTGACTGTGTATTTCCCAAACTAAGGAAGGACTCAAGGATTGCAAAGGGTGTGACTTCAAGGAAACTTGATGCTTTTGTGTTAGTCATTCTCTTGGGTGCTTGGATGTTTTCTTCTTGAGTTATCTAGCTGTTTCAATGTTACCCAATTATCGGAAGTTGAGACAATAAAAATAATCAAGTCTTTGCATGGTATGGTTCTCACGCATAAAAACATAAAAAAAAAACTAAGTAAGAATTCAAAGCACACCCCTTAGATGAAATAAACTTGGGCTACAAGCACTGGTTATGAAACCAAAAGTGTTTCCTCTATCTAAGGCCCTTCTCGCTTCCCATTCTCTCCTTTGTTTCGTTGGAACGGTGGTGGCTCTTTGTAGATGCATCCTTGTTATCCAAGTGGATGGTTTAGTTGAATGCATTGATGTGAAGTCACTGGATGTGGATGGTTTGAGGCCGAACTTGGAATGGAATTGGCTAAGTCACATTAATCATAAAACACATAAGGGGCTGTACACCACCTTGTTCTTGGGATTCTATTCCATCCTCTTCTCTCCACCCTTCTCTTCGTTGTTCACCTCATTGCTGGTTGTATCATTCGTGTATATTTTTGGTAGATACATTGTTTTCTTTTTGGTAAATTCTTATGGTTAAGACTTTAACTCTTATTCCAAATAACATTCTCAAAGCCTGTGGACTCTTTGAATGTGGGTTTGTCAGGGCATTAAGGGCATGAGCCTGCTTTGGGGAGGATCCACTGACATTCCTATTTGGAACATTAGTTAAATTCTTTCCCTTAACATTTTGCAATTAATTTTATCTTGTTCATTTCCATCTTGACATCCATTTCATCGATGCCAAAGTTGTCCCTTTTTATCTATCTTTCTTACTCTTTTTCTTTCTCCATTCTAACGCTATCGGAGGTTTACGATTAGTCATGGGGGTACAGGGCTCGATTTTTTCGATTTTCTGCTAGCCTTGAAATTTTTGATTTTCTTCCTAACCCCTACACCTTTGGTAGTCATCATTAATATATTCCCAGATCCATATCAGCCATACCACAACTCAGCCAATGAACTTACACCAAAGCAAGGTATCAATTACATGATGATTCATTTACCCTTGCTAATATAAGATTGTGTTGTGTGTGTAGATGAAAATCATACAACAACGGAATTGGATCTGGAGAGAACAAATGGAATGGAGCCATGCTGGCAGTAGCTATGCAAGGAGCCAAATCGATGGCACACTTACAGATGAACAACAAAAGGCGTAATCTTGGCATTGGCAGCAGCAACACTTCTTTCTCTCTCTTTCTTTCTTTCTCAGTTGCCAACTAAGGCCTGATGTCATTGTAATAAGGTGTTCACCCTTTTTGTCATGAACACCAGTTTTGTCAAGTCTTGTAATGATGATCTGTTCACATGTCATCCCATTAGTTCCATTCCCCTCAATAATTCCATACCTTGCTGATATTATTGTAAGGAACTCAATGATGAGTTTTCATTTAGTCATGTGGGTATGATGAGACGTGATTTGCATGAGCCATGATATCGCATATGCGATATCGTGGCCACCGCGATATCGCATACACGATATCGTGGCCGCCACGATATTACATCTACGTGATATTGCATCCCATGCGATATCACGTACATGATATCACGTCGTCCCCTACGATGTTGCGTACGAAATATCGCGGTCCGCTGTCATATCTATAAATAAGAGGTGGCTCTCCCTTGTTTCTTCATCCTGAGTTAGAAGTAGGAAAACTGAGGTAGTTTGATCACTCCAGAGATAGAATATTTTCCATGTGCTCGCAGTAGGATTCCTAAAGTGAATGGATCTTTATTCGAGCAACGTTGTACCTGAACACAAGTTGTGTATGGAAATAAAGATGAACTTCTTGGATAAACCTTGTAGTGGATGGAATAGGATTTTATTTCTTATTTTCTCTCTCACCCTTAAACTCCTAGAATGTAGAATGAGTACGACTTAATTACGAGCGTCTAAGGATGTGTATGGATAGTCAAGGAATGGGCTGCTCATCGCATGTAGTATGAGTACGACTTGATTATGAGCATCTAGTGTGACTACTTGGTAACCCAGTGGCGTATCTAGGATCTATGCTTGGTAATCCTAGTGGTAATCCCAGATGTGTACGGTTAGTCAAGGAATCGACTGCTCATCGCACTTAGGCTAGATAGATTCCCTCAACCCTTTCCTCCTAGTTAAGCACCTCAGTACGACCACTTCGAGCACGTGCATTACACGCGGTGATCCCAGCAACAATTAGCATTTGGTAGCCACGGTTGCATTGATTCAGGGTGTGTATGATAAGTGGGAATGGATGCTAACGCTAGGTAATTTAGACTTAGTTCATTAGTTAGAGTTAGTTAGTTTCTCAACCCTTCACCTCGATAGCATAGGAGATAAAACATAAAAACTATAAAAAATCATATACCTCGGACTTACTTAACCATACACCGTGACAACTACAAGTAAGTTTGGGAAGACAACGAATGATTAACCCCAAGTGTTCCATGGGGTGTGTAGGCACTTAATCTGCGGAGTTCGACCAAATCGCACGTGCTACGCTCGTTTCGTATGGTTGAGTGTAGGGATACCTCACCACTCATCAGTTGCCCTAACTGACCACTTCTCCCCTACGATGCAGGCCCCAGGTGATGGCGTCGCACCCGTAGAGGGAGGGAATGAAGAGCCGGCAAGGGACAAAGTAGGGGAAGGTGATGCACAAGGCAATGATGTAGAAACGGATGGTGAAAAAGACGTGAACAGAGACAACCCATGACCGCATGGGATTTTTTTTTGAAAATTTGAAATTTTGGATTTTTGAAATTTTTGTGTAATGAATTTTGCAAACATTGAAAAATAATAGTTTTGAATAAAGTAAGAGGATTTTGCGCTAACTTGTGTATTGCATATGTGCATTTTGTATAAAATGTTCATGCTTTCATGTGCTAGTTTTAGGCCATTTTGCGCCATCGCGTAACATGCCAAAGAGATGATGCATCAACCACTTGAACAAAGGATAACTAGTAACTTATGCTAGTTTTACGCCATTTTGGGCCATAGCGTAGTTTTAGGCCATTTCGGGCTATTGCACATTGCTAGTTTTAGGTCGTTTCGGGCCATAGCGTGGAAGCATATGAGCAGTGTGTGGGCAGGAAGCAGTGGGATTGCTATGCTAGGCGAAGCTACTTCTTGACCCGACGTGGGTTGAGTGAGACGTAAGGTCGAGGCGCTCCACTAGGAACTTCATTTATGTCGTCACCTCCCACTTCAAAGGGAAAATCAGTCCATGCATTTTTATTTTTGGGATCAACTTGTTGAGTTGACCTCTCTACTGGGTAGTCAGTGTAGATTGCTACAGGTGCTTCATTCTCAGAAGTTATGACTTCTGAGCCTTGTTCCACGCCTAAGTTGTGAATTTCTTGTGTTGCTACTTTGTCACCATGGATCACCACTTATCTGCCTGCATAAGGTAGGTGGATCTCCTAGTGTATGGGTGAGGAAACAATCCTAAGTTGTGCTAACCATGATCTCCCCAAGATCAAGTTAAACCCGGGCATTTCCTCGACCACGATGAACGTTGCGTTTTTGGGGAACTGGTCCCCTGCTACGAAGTTCATATGAACTATGCCCTTTACCACGACCTGTGCCCCATTGAACGACCTCAGGCATGAAGTCATCGTGAGTTTGATTTGGTCAACCAAGCCCAGCCTATCCACAATGGGGAAGGGGATGACATTTGTGGTGGCCCCATCATCAACGTGTACCCTTCGGATCTGGTGTTGGCTGACCCAAATTATGATGAAAAGGGGCACCGTAGTCACCTGACCCCTCTCGGGGCCTTCCCTAATGGCATCGTCGCAGAAGGTTAGTTGAGATTGTTCTAACCATGAAGGCACAGAGGGAAGCATGAACAAGTAGATCTCTTCTTCCTTTGCGGGCATGTCTTCCTTGACCGAAGTCATTGTCAACATGCGGATCAGAGCCTCGCGATGTGGGATAGATGTCATGATTAGGTCATACAAGTTCAACGTAGTATTTTTTTGTTTTAGAGCTTGTTTGACCTGTGTGAGGGCATCCAAGAAGTCTTGGGCACCCCCTTGTTTGATGCTTTCTTCCTCTTCTATTCTTCCCGGAAGATGAATTTCTCGAGGAGAGGTGACTTCGGATTTGGGTTCAGATCCTTGTTGGTAGAGTGATGCAGGCTACGTAGTCATGTTGACCTTCGTCTTTGGTGGTGAAGGCACAGATGTGTGGGGTGAAGACGTAGGCTTGGGGGTACCTTTGACGGTACTTCCCTTTGACTCCTCATCCACAAAGTGGACTTCTCACCTTGCGAGGTGAGAAGGTTGTTCAGCTGTGTTGCATGGGGTAGGGGCCATCAAGGGCATCGACCCCGTGTTGATGAATGGAGCTAGAGGTGTTAATGGACGGGACCACGTGGCTTTGCTAACAGGTGGCACAAAGGTGGATGCTTGTGGTGGGACTCTCAGGACGAATGGCTACTATGAGCTTGGACCAGCCGCTGGTGGTGCTGGTGCATTACGCTAAGGCACATGGACCACGAATGGCTATTGGGATGGCCTAGGGTCACTGTCAATGCTGATAGCATTGATTATGTAACTGGTATTTTTGGTGTTGAGGGGATCTGTGTAGACATACATAGATTGGTTTTCAGAGTGCACTGGGTTGCTTTCGGCCAACACCAGCTTTCCCTAGTTGATTAATCTTTGGATGTCATCCTGCAACACCAGACAGTAATCCATGTTGTAACCACACTATTGGTGGTAGTCACAAAACCTGTCTAGCTTGAAACCCCTAGGAACTAGAGGCTCATTGAATAGGGCCAAAGAGGGGTTCCTAATGAGCTCACAGTAGTGTTGATGCCTCACAATTGCTTCTTTCGACATCTGCTTGTGTTGGATGTATCCCGCTACCAGCAGTTGCTTCAGGAGTTCTGAAGGCTTCAGGAGTTTCGAAGGCTTCAGGAGTTCCGAAGGCTTCAGGAGTTGCTTGTACAAAATGCCAAGTGATCATACGCCTTGTCGTCATGATGCTCTCATTATTGTCTATCATTGGGATGAAACAATGCAATGTCACTGATTAGAGAAATGAACTTGGTCCTAATTTTTGAGCAGTAGGTTAATGACACAGTAATCATGCCTTACACTGAGGATTCATTATGCCCTAGGCCAGTTACCTAATGTCCCTATCTCTGCAATCCTTTCTATAATTTGCCTCACCTCACTATTCCTGTAATTGGGACTTGTGACTTGTGTAGCATTGAATTTATACCTCATCATGATGGTATTTATGTATGTGTGTTTTGTGAAATTGGTGTAGATTGCTTTTAACCCTTCTAGTGCCTACAGACATTTTAAGGTGTGGTTATGCAAGGGCATTATAGGTTGGAACCTGCTTTGGGGAGGATCCACTTGTGTGAATTTTGTAATTTGTACTCATTACACATCATCATCACATTATTTTATACCCTCCAAAAGGTGCATTACCAACATTATACTTTCCCTCATCATCCTTCCAGTTCAAACATTCCTCTATACCGAAACATGTCCTTTCTCCTCATCCAATTCATGCATTTCATTACTAGATTCTATACCATTATACTTTTTGTGCCTTCAAGACTATTTAATATTTCCCTCAACCATTTACACTAACCTAAAGTCCTTCATTTTTGAGTTTAGAATTTCAAAAATTTATCAACTCGTCCAAGTACCCCATTTTTGATAGGCCACGATATCAGGTCCCTGATATTGGGTCGGATGCGATATTGAGGCCACGTTGTCGCATACGTGGTATCACGTCCTCAAAAACTATATATATGGATTCCCCTACACATGTCAACATCATTCTCAACTATTCACATCGGGGGAGTTTTTCAAATTTTCTTCTACAACTTGTGCATCACGCACCTCTTGGTGTACCAGCCATAACTTGCTCGTTGGCACTCCGATTTTCATTCCGTTTGAACCTACCTGAACCTGGAGTGTTTAGCTTAGTCATGGGGAAGGGGTACACTCCAAATTGTGCATAAAGTTTTTGAAATTCATCATCACTAGAAGGATACTATAAATGGTAATTACTTATAAAAATAATAAACGTGTTACCAAAAATAATCTTATCTCCTCACTTATACCGGGAATTTAAACTTTGAGGCCACTAGATCAAATTGGGTCCAATATTAAAAATTTTAGGGGACATTTTACTAACTATAAGTCACATGAAATAAGAAAATGAATTCATTAAAGCAAGAAGTAAGGCATAACTTAAATTTTACAAGCAACCTTACTAATGGTCAGCCCTGTGTGATTGTAGATGGCCCCTAAACATGGACAATAAGTAGGACCCTCTCAAGGTTTGTCTAAATGACCCAAGAGAGGCAGAGGACAAGTGTCTCTTGAGCAATGTGTAGAGTAGGAGGTGCAATCATTTAGCATCCATTAAGAGACTCCTACTACTATGTAGTTAGGATAGGTGGAAGAAGGAGTTGCTAAAGCACTTGAATAGGGACAACACCTCACGTTGTCCTCAGAGTGTGTCCAAGCTATCCAAGAAAGGTCCACATCGATAGCTGTGATCATGGACTTAAAATTTGGACCTTTCATGGAATTCTCTACTGAGGCTATTAGGGACCAACTCAAAGGGTCCCCATTATGGCCTATCCTCTCTAAAAGTGGTGCCTGGTACTTAGGAGAAATGTACCAATTTTGGCACAATAAGGAAGAAGGCACCATAGTTGACATTGGTGGTGTATCTATTGATTTTTTTGCTAAGGCCATTTTAGAAGTGTTAAACCTTTTGAATACAAGGCCAAAAGTTGCTCACCTGCCCACTTACTCTAATGTTGATGCACAAAAGATTTGTTTGAAGAGGGCGTACAGTAAAGAAGATAAGACATATGGAGAGTTGACGCTAGAAGAAAGGATATACTTCAAGATTGGTACTTATCACATCTTCCCCACAAGAGAATTAAACATTATTTCAACATATGAAAGAAGAGGAAGTGCGATATTGATGGGAAGGTTTAATGCTAACCTTCCTCATTTGTATCTCATGGATATCTTGAGGCGATTTGAAGAATGCAAGATAGGGAAGTTTGCGTTGCCCTTCCCTTGTCTCATCATGAAGCTATGCAAAAATGCAAGTATTCTAGGGTACACCAATGACATCCTCAAAAGAGCCCAAAATGCTTCATTCACTGAATTGCTGAAGCCACCATCCCCAAGGAAAAGTGTTGGTGAGATGCTAGAGCCATAGTAAGAACAAACAATGGGACCCCCTGCAACGTAAATTATAGGTCCTAGCCAACTTCCAAGCACCATGCCTAGTCAATAATAATAAGTAGGACCTAGCATGAGCTAGTAAGACCAATTTCCACCACCACCATAGGATTATTGATTGTGAATGAGCCATCCAATGGCCATCTCTGAGATGGTTAGTTGGGGAAGTCGTGATGATGCTAATCTCTTCTATGTCATCGATGACACTGTATGATCCATAGTTTCTATTGATTACACACAGGGTGAGGTGTCCATCCAAACAAGAGGAGGGGAGACCCATTGGTCACAAAAAATTTTAGGGAATGCTTCGTCTTTCTAGGTGCAATTGAAAATGGGTGAAGGGGCCACAGTAGTGATCATGCAACACCAAGATGCAGCGGGAGTCGTAGAAGTGGTTGCAGACCACATAAAAGAATCTTTCAATGTCCCTATTGTGTCACTGATGGATTTCATAGGAGCACATGATGCTCAAATTTTTGCTAGTGCCTTAATGACTCTTGTAGAGCATAAGGATATCCTTGATCGATTGTCGCATACAGGACAAGTAATAACATCCTTGTTTGACATCCCACAAGATGTCACAACAACACAATTAGACCTCATCTCCACCAAAGGAAAGCTGGTCATGGCAGAGACTAGGGTCGAGCATGTGGAAGTAGAGTTGACAAGAATTTAAGAAAGGCTTGTTACCATACAAGTTGCACAGCGGGATCCATCTCAGTTTGTTCCCCCAGACCAGCTAAACACTTTTAGGATGGAGTAGCTTAGTAAGCTATTGGTGGATAATAAAAGAGTGGTGAAGGAGAAGGAGAAGGTTGACTGGGATGCCTCCAAGGCACAAGTGAAAACCTACGCATAGGCCAAGGCACTTAGAGCCTTACGAGAAGAGAATAAATAGCTTGCTACTAACAATCTTCAGTTGACCATTGTGGAGAAATAGAAGAATGTTCTCAAAGAAAAATTTTAGCAATTACAAGAATAGTTGGTCAGGGACAACCAAGACGTGAACCATTTGGCCAGAGAGAATCAAACCCTCTCAATGGAGGAGGTACACGCAATTTGGTAGAAGAAGACCATTGAAATAAGTGTGTGGCAAAACAAGGCCAAGCGGCATGAAAAGTTAAAGAATCATTTTAGAGACCAAGTGGGGATGTACAAGCAATTCATCAAGAAAGAGATCCATATGGCTAAGGCCCACATCAACATCTTCAATGCTCAACACACTGATTGGTGGGTCATATTGGACACATATGCATTGGCCCACTAGGCAGATCTTAAAAGCTGGGATGTGCATATTAAAGATCTCACAGAGTACATGGAATTGGTAAACTTGCGGTATGCAAATCTAGCCATGTTGATAACAGTACATCTAAGAACAGAGCCTGAGAAGCAAGTAGCTGCTACCTATGCCAAACATGAAGCAAAATTTTGTGGAACATAAGAAAATGTTGCAGAAGCTAGAAATCACAAATTCTGAACTAGAGGTGGTTAAGGCTAGCTACCAAGGATAGAAAGATGTCGCAGCGGACTTGGCTCTATGGCTTACAGATTTCTAGGAGTACAGGGATAAAGCCAGAGCCTACAAGGAGGAACGATGGTTGTTTGTGGCCTAGTATGTTAAAGCAAATCAAATGTTCCCGCACCTACCGTGCCCATGGAAAGTGTTGACTTCGTCAAACATTGGAGCATCAGCATGGATGGCACATGACCCCCAAACTGAAGAGGAAAAGCTCTAGGCACTATTGCAAAGCCATAAAATTCCAAAACTTAGAGCACAAGACAAGGGGAAGCATCCCATGGAGGAGCCACCACCACCTGGAACCACATGAGTTCCACAAAATTTTGTAATTTTTTGATTTTGTAATTTTTGTGTCCATGTCCCAATTTTGTTGTATTCAATTCTCCACTGTGGCATTAATAAATTCATAGTCAATCAATAATCCCATACTTATCCACTGTGTAATCAATGGGGCTTATTCTCATTTTGTTTGACTCAAGGATGAGTTTTCATTCAGTCGTGGGGGTATGATGAATCATGATTTAGTAGGCTCTGATATCGAACCCTTGATATTAGACCCACGATATTAGGCATGCAATATCACAACCTAAGAAGCAATATCAGATACACAATATCATGACTCCTATGTAGGCCTATAAATACACATGTGGGCGTAAGGAGTTAGCTAGTAAGTAAGTTGGTACTAAGATACTTATCAAAGAAACTAAAAGTTGGTACTAGTCCTTGGAGCCAAAATTTATTCGCTAATGAAGTATAATGCTAGAGCTATTTAATGATAAGTATCAAACATATACCAGGGTGTCCAACTTAAGAAAAATAATCTAAGAATGGAAACACGATAATCATGAATCCCTTGATGTAGCCCTTCGTAGGTATTACTCTCTTTTGAATCATTGTCCAAGCCATGATTTCTCTTAAAGGGAACAACTTTCCCACATAATAGATGGACTTCAAAAAAAAAATCAAAAGGAACCTTGGATTTTATGCCCAAGGGAGATTGTTAGATATGAGGGTCCATTGGATCCAAAGGCTAATTTAGCAAGTGGCCAAGGAAGAAGAATAACTCAAAAAGTAAGAAAGTGTGAAAGAGTACAACAAAGATCACTCCATTTGCAAAAGGGAGATACATTTCTATGATATCAAAGAGGAAGCACCACTGGATGAAGTGGTACAAAGGAAAACCTTATTGATCTAAGAATTTGTTACAAAAATATCAACCAAGGTGGATAAAATATGGGACTGCTTGGACAAGAAGTTCCAAATTACTCTAAAGATTGTGGAAGAGAAAATGGAGCAGGGAAATGGAGAAAGAGATAGAAGAAGGAGAAAATATACAAGAAAGAACTATTATTAGTAGATAGGTAAGGCTACAATAGTCTATGAGGTTGTAGATTTTAAAATGGATGAGAAAGGATGTGACATATGCCAATATGAACATTCTAAAGGATGTTTTCCTATAGTGTCACACTTAAAAAAATCTCAAGTGTATGCTTTAAATCCAAAGTATGCAAAAAGAAAACCACCTAGGAGGTTACATTATCCATAAGGCTATTATTGGTAGCAATTCCATTAGTTGTGATATTATTTATGTGGAGTTCCACCTCAACCCTAGAAACATTATTACCAATGGCAAAACCCATAGTCATGGGTGATGCCACCACCAAGGTAGCAATATCCTTACTATCAACCAAACAGGTAAGGGTATATTGTCTAACAACCTATATCTCCTTATGGCTTTGCGAGCCACACATCCTTCTCGCATTACTATTATCCCCTAGAATATCATAGAACACTTACTCCATGAGTTGAATCTATTTTCACCTATCCTTCTCATTATCCACAATCTCATCTTGCATCTTTCAATGCCACTCCTTTGCCACTTACACCATCTATTTAAGGAGAAAATCCATCACAATCTCAACAATGAGCCACCTTCAAAATAAAGATTCCAAAATGTGCATACTATCATGTTAACACATGTAGTTATTAATTGGATCAAATCAAGACATATTTCTAGGAAAAGATCTAATTCTGGAAATCCCATAATCTACTTAAAAGTCATAGGAAATGAGTCATGTAATGCTCTATTAGACTCAAGTTTTAGGATAAATTTAATCTCCCAAGAAATGTATGAAACTTAAAAAACCTACCCCTAATCAAGAAATGAAATAATATATTAAAGATTGTTGATCAACCCATCACTATTTCCTAAGAATTGATGGAGGATATCATGACCATCATTTATGGATAGTCCTCTCCAGTGGATTTCTTGGTAATCCACATGAAAAATTGTAAGGGGGACTTTGCTATTATCATGGAAAGGGCTTGGCTGAACACAATCAATGCCAAGATGGGAATTAGAGACATTTTCTTAGAAATCTCCAAGGAAAATGACTTTGGAAAAGTAGAGAAGAGGAGTGTTCCATGCATCACGTATAGTGACACAAGGTGCCATTGTGTGTAGAAAATATGGACCATAAAAAGCATGTTCATCATAGCATGTAAGAAGTATGTTAACATGTTAGATGTTTAAAGATTCCTATATGAAGTAGACAAAGAATAGGAAGATACCTAATGGCTAATAGTAAATAATGGCTCTAATTTAACAATATGCATGGAACTAGTTGAGCTTCTCACAAGTGCTTATATTAATAAGATGGATAAAATGGAGCAAATTTAGAACCAACTCTTTCATAAAGAAGCAAAACTAGATTAGATGAAGTTGGAAATTCTTGAAGATTTTAAACATGAACCCATTTAATTAAAGTCTTTATTGATAACTTTGGAATATGCTTTTCTTGATAATTGATGAATTGTGATTCATTAGGCTCCAATATTGGACTCACAATTGCGATATCGAGTATGCAATATCGTGGCTTGGCTAGCGATATCGGATGTGCAATATCATGACTCCTATGTGGGCCTATAAATACACATGTAGGCACAAGGAGTTGGAAAAAAGCTTTTATAGTTAGTTAGTAGTTCATTTTAGAAGTTAGCTTTCATTTTTAGTTATTCTCGACCCTTTTCCCCCAGTGCATGCCTGCAGTGTGATGATTGTAATTGTATGCACCTTCATTCGAGTGTGATGTACTTGGACATGCACATGACTAGAAATAAAGATCAAGATTACTTCATCATTGCAGCATTCACTTAGTTTAATTATTTAACTATTATTTATTACTTTCATAATTAATCTCTCTCTACCTTCCTCTCCTATCCCTGTTAGTAAATGCGAATGAGTACGACTTAATCATGAGCATTTAAGTGTGACTACTTGGTATCCCAGTAGCATACATAGGACATGCGCTTGGAAATCCCAGTAGTAGTATAGGAGGTCCAAGATGTGTACGGATGATTAAGGGACGGATGCTCATCACACTTAGGCTAGCTTAGACTCTCTTCACCCTTTCTCTCTTAGCTTAAAACAAAGTTATTTTCCATTATTCCTAGGAGTAGCATAGTGATAGGAAACACATCATACACCTCACTTTGGACTAAACCATACATGACAAAGCAAATATTAGTCCAGGTGGAGCAAACTATGATCAACGAGTAACTATCTAGATACCACAACTAGTCCATCTACAAAGTTTGACCGGATCATGCGTGAACGCTTGTATTTGTATGGTTGAGTGTAGGGGTACCTTACCACTCATCATTGACACTGTTGCCAAGGACAATGCTAGTTATTTAGATTAGTTCCATTATACAAGATTGTTGTAACAAAGTATTCATGATATATCTCATAAAAAAGAAATTAATTTTAATTAAGTCACACACGGTTCACAACAATGTCTCTCTCACAAGACTCTAACAACGCAACAACGAGTAAGGAAATTCATTGGAGAACCAAAAAATTATATGATGATGAAGAGAAAGTTTGGAGTACTCAACCTTATGTAGGAGTCCCCTACATTCATGAACACCACAAAAATACTCAAAGACTTTCATCATCCAACTCTAACACCTCTAGTAAGGATGAGACATCGCATAGAACGAGGAGGCCCAAAAGGCCTAGGACCTTCTTGATAACTAACAAGAACTTATTTGGGGATGATTGGAAGACTTAAAAAATTCACAATGAGTTTTACAGTTCCCTCTCTTCCTCTACTCCTTCAATGTCAGATTCTGACACGGATGACTATCTTTCAAGGGATCGGCGTAGAACTAAAAATTGAGCCAAAGAAAATCGAGAATGCCAACATGAATAAGAACAACATCATCCCAATGCACGAACTCACAACCCACCTAGTGATGGTGAACTCCTACTGGCCACTAAGATCCTAATGCCTATACAAGAGGCCATTCGAATATCTTGCAGGCATCATAAGGAAAGCTGTCTACCCAGGCTTGACTTAAAAAACTTTCCTAAGTTTTCTAGAGGCTATGATTTAGATCTGCAACATCATCCACAAGCCTTCTATGATGCTTGTGTATGGAACAATATTAATAATGGATGGCAAAATCTTAAGCTCTTTCCTATGACACTCATTGGCCAAGCAAAAGTGTGGTATAGATTGTTAAAACCAAAATTATCTGTAGTTGGCCAACAATGGTAAAGCTCTTTATTGAACGATATCAAACCTATGCCAGAGTGTCAACCTTGAGTAGACAAATATAAGAATGGAAACAAGAGCAAAATGAACCCTTGGACATGGCGTTAGAAAGATATTATGCATTGTTAAACAACTGCCTAGGCCATAGATTTTCTGAGGAAAGGCTAATGTGTCACATCATGGATGGGCTTCGTAATGAAACAAAGGAAACCTTAGGGATGTATGCCTGAGGTCAACTATACGAGCTATAAACCCATGAATTCCAAGAGCTTATTAGGAAGGTAGAAAAAGAAGAAGGAGAAATGGCTAAATGGAAGAATGTTGAAAACTCTCAATGGGACCAAAATCTCAAATTAGAAAAGGTCCATAACCATAAAGAGGAGAAATAAACTCACCTTTAGGATGTGCAACCATTTCTACCTTTGCCAATGCAACAATCACTAGATGAAATCATGGCAAAGATTAATAAGATGATGGAGTCGGTGCATAGAAAATATGGAGAATATGCAAACAATAGTACAAGCATAACTATGCCAAATCAAGAGACAGGACAAGACACCACGCAACAATCAGAACAAAGGGTAGACGATAATAAGAATAAGAACTCAACTACCAACTTCTCATATCAATATAATGTCTATCTGTACAATCACCCCAAAGGCCAATGCCTAGTTTTGTCACATTTACATGAGCATTGAGGAGGAATGTTACATCTAGATTTTGTACAAAAATATTGGGTTCAACCACAATGGCAAAAGCCCCAGTCATGGGGGAGGCCATCGCCAACCTGACCATATCCTTTGTATGTCCCAACACCAAATTCTTACTATGTTCAACACCCTGTTTCCCCAACTGGATCATCATCCTCTACTTCACCTCATCGTTATCATTCTCTGGAATACTATCCACTCATACCCTCTCCGACAAGGTTACCACCTCATGTACCTTACACTTTTCCTCAAAAACAATATTCTCATCCTTCACCTCCTTCTACATTTCCACAAATTGTACTAGAGGGTTTTGCACTACAACACCAACCCATGAACGTCACTTGCACTGCTACTGTCAACTACAGTGGGAATCCTTCACAACGTTGAAAGCGTCCTTTCTTTAGACATGACCATAGGAAGGAACCACATAGTTCTAAGACCACTACATCCTCCCACTCAACACAAGTTCAACACTATGGTGCATCCTTCTCCTCAAATCCAATGCCTTGTGTTACCTTATTAGGGCCACCAATCAAAACTCCAACAACTATGGGGCCCAATGAATATAGCCACATAGGGAGACATATCGATCCTTGCATACCCTCTTACAGTCAAGGGTGCCATAGTGGGTCAACTTCATATCAATTAAAGTCATCTTATAACTTGCCCCACTATGTCAACTTTAATACAATGTATGCACCCCAATATGGGTATGTTCCAACCATCACATCAAAAGACACCCAGTGGTTTGGATATGATCAAAGTTTAGTTATGGGGGATATCCCCCATTCTAATAAACAGAATTAATAAATTTTTTTCCTTTTCTTTAATTTTACAATTTTTTATTTTCCAATTTTTCATCTTTCAATTTTTTGTTTTATCTTTTTATTGTCTAGTTCATCTTTTTATTTATTGTTTTATCTTTTTATGTGTAATCTCATCTATGAATAAAAAACTCATGTGAGTTGTTGGTTGAGGTGTTGTTCTATGCTATCAAGTCTCAGGTGACTAATTACTTGGACAGTGAGCCCATCACATCCACCCACCCATTCTATTAACAAGAGGTTCTACTCTAGGTCTGATGATATTTTTGACATCATTAAAACTTAAAGTAAATTTGTGCTCATCAAGCCTAGAGCAAAAAAATGATGGACTAAGAGGGAATGGTCAGGGTGTGACATCAAGGGGACTTGTGGATTCTCTTTGGTGACATTTGTAGGAGTTACCATGCAGCCTAGGTGTACTAAGATCCTTGTAGATCTAACGGAAAATGGAAGTAAGAGTAATAAAGGCACTCCATCAAGAAAACTCAATGTTGTTCTAGGGGGTCCCACTAGAAAGACATGCACCCATGCCTGAAGGTAGGTGGCTTCTCTGGATTAAGAATTCAAAAATAAGGAAAAAAAAGAAGAAAAAGAGAGAGAGAAAGAGTGCCACAAAGCAAGAATCACTCCTCCCTTGTACAAAACGCCAAGTGATCGTATGCCTTACCATCATGATGCTCTCATTGTTGTCTATCATTGGGATGAAACAATGCGATGTCACTGATCAAAGGAATAGACTTAGTCCTGATTTTTGAGTGATGGGTTAATGACACATTAATCATGCCTTACACTAAGGATTCATTGTGCCCTAGGCCAGTTACCTCATGTCCCAATCTTTGTAATCCCTTCTACAATTCACCTCATCTTGCTGTTCATGTATTTGTAACTCGTGTCTTGTGTAGCATTGAATTCACACCTCATCACAGTGGTATCTACATGTGTGTGTTTTGTGGAACTGGTGTGGATTACATTTAACCCTTCTAATGCTTATGGACATTTTAGGATGTGGTTACACAAGGGCATTATAGGTTGGAACCTGCTTTGGGAAGGACCCACTTGCGTAACCCTTGTAATCTACACTCATAACACATCACCATCACATCATTTTATACCCTCCAAGGATTACAATACTCTTTCCCTCAACATCCTTTTGGTTCAAGCGTTCCTATGTATCGAAACATGTCCTTTTTCCTTATCTGATTCATGCATTCCATTGCCAGATTCTACACCATTATACTTTTTGTGCCTTTAATACTATTTAATAATACCCTAGACCTTTTACACTAACTTCAAGTCCTTCATTTTTGAGTTTAGAATTTTAAAAATTCAAAAAAATTTCTATTTTTCTAAGTACCTTACTTTAAATAGGCTACGATATCGCATACGCGATATCGGGTCTGATGCGATATTAGGGTCACGCTATTGCGTACACGATATTAGGGGTACGCTATCACGTACAAAATATCGTGTCAAACAAAACTATATATATGGACCCCCCCATGTGCATGAAAAAATTAGTTTCAACTATTCACACGGGGGGAATTTTTCAAATTTTCTTCTATGACTCACGACTTGTGCACCTCTTGTTCTAATAGACATAACTCGCTCGCTAGCACTCTGATTCTTATTTTGAAAGAACCTACTTGAACTTGAAGTGTTCAGCTTAGTCATGGGGAAGGGGTACACTCTAAATTGGGCATAAATTTTTCAAAATTCATCATCAACCAAAGGATACTATAAAGGATAATTGATTATAAAAAAACAAAACAAAAATTGATGATAAACATATGTCAAAAATAATCTTATCTCCTTACCTACACCAGGAAATTAAATTTTAAAACCACCTAATCAAATTAGGGGTCTAGTATTAAAACTTTTAAGGGACATTTCTACAATATTTTTTAACTCTGGATCACACGCAATAAGAAACAAATTCATCAAAGCAGAAGTAAGGTATAACTTAAATTTTATAAACAACCTTGCTAATGGTTAGTGTCGTGTGATTGCAGATGGTCACTAAACATGGATAACAACAAGGACCCTCTTAAGGTATGTCCAAGAAACCTAGGAGAGGTAGAGGACAAGCATCTCCTGAACAAAATGTAGAGCAGGAGGCATAATCATTTAGCATCCATCAAGAGATTCCTGCTACTACGCACTCGGGACAGGTGGAAGGAGCTGTTGAAGCACCTGAATAAGGACAACACCTCATATTGTCCTCGGAGTGTGTTCAGGCTATCTAAGAAAGGTCCACATTGACAGCTATGATCGTGGAATTAAACTTTGGAATTTTCATGGAATTCACTCTTGAGGACATTAGGGACCAACTCAAAGGGTCCCCATTATGGCCCGTCCTCTCTAAAAGTGGTGCTTGGTACTTAGGAGAAATGTATCAATTTTGGCACAATAAAGAAGAAGGCACCATAGTTGAAATTTGTAGTGTGTTTATAAATTTTTCCACTAAGGTCATCCCAAAAGTGTTGAACCTTTTGAATACAGGGCAAAAATTTACTCACTTGTCCACTTGCTCCGATGCTGATGCACGAAGAGTCTGGTTGGATAGGGTGTATGGCAAAGAGGAGAAGACATATGGAGAGTTGACGATGGAAGAAAGGATATACTTCAAGATTGGTACTTATCATATCTTCTCCACAAGAGGATTAAATAGAATTTCAACATATGTGGCAAGAGGGAGTGAGATATTAATGGGAAAGGTTAATGCTAACCTTCCTCATTTGTATCTCATGGAGATCTTGAGGTGGTTTGAAGAACAAAAGATAGGAAAGTTCACGTTGCCCTTTCCTTGTCTTATTAGGAAGTTGTACAAATGTGCTAGTATTCTGGGATACACCAATGACATTCCTAGAAGAGCCCAAAATGCTTTGTTCACCAAACTATTAAAGCCACTAGCCCAAAGGAAGAGTGCTGGTGAGACATTGGAGCTAGAGTAAGAATAGAAGGTGGGGCCAACTACAACTCAAATTGCAGGGCCTAGCCAACTCCCAAGCATAGGGCTTAGTCAACAACAAGCAAGGCCCAGCATGAGCTAGTGAGAATAATCATCACCACCACTATAGAATTATCGACCATTGATGAGCCATCTTAGGGCCATGGCTGAGGTGGTTAGTTAGGGAAGTCATGATGATGCTAATCTCTTCTGCATCATCGATGACATTGTATGATCTACAGTTTTTATTGATCATGCATGGGGCGAGGTGTTCATCCAAATAGGAGGTAGGGAGACCCATTGGTCACAATAGATTTCAAGGAACACTGTGTCTTTCCAGGTGCAATTGGAAATAGGTGAAGGGGCCACAATGGTGGTCATGCAACACCAAGATGCAGCAAGAACTGTAGAAGTGGTTACGGACCACATCAAAGAATGTTTCAATGTCCCTGTTGTGGCACCGATATATTTCATAGGAGCACGGGATGCTCAAACTCTAGCTGGTCCCTCAATGACTTCTATGGAGCATGAGGATGTCCTTGATCGACTGCTGCAGATAGGACAAGTAATGACGTTCTTGTTTGACATCCCACAAGATGTCATAGCAGCACAATCAAACCTCATCTCCACCAAAGGAAAGTTGATCATGGTAGACATCAAGGCCAAGCATGCAGAAGCAGATTTGGCAAGACTCCAAGAGAGGCTCGTTACCCTGCAAGCTACACAGCGGGACCCATCTCAATTTTTCCCCATAGAATAGATGGAAACTTTTAGGATAGAGTAACTCAATAAGATACTGGCAGACAATAAAAGAGTAATGGAGGAGAAGGAGAAGGCTGACTAGGATGCCTCCAAAGAACAAGAGCAAACCTACATCATGCCAAGGCACTCAGAGCCTTACAAGAAGAGAATAAATAGCTCACTACTAACAATCTTCAGTTGACCACCTTGGAGAAATAGAAGAGTGTTCTTAAGGAAAATTTTTAGCAATTACGAGAGTAGTTGGTCAGGGTCAACCAAGATATGAACCATTTCGCTAGAGAGAATCAAAACCTCTTAATTGAGAAGGTACATGCAATCTGTCAGAAGATGGCCATTGAAATAAGCATGTGACAAAATGAGGCCAAGCGACATGAAAAGTTAAAGGAGCATTTCAAAGACCAGGTGGGGATGTACAAACAAGTCATAGAAAAATAGATCCATATGGCCAAGGCCCACATCAACACTTTCAGTGCTCAACACACTGATTGGTGGGCCATATTTGACACATATGCATTTTCCCACCAAGTAGAGCTTAAAAGCAGGGAACTGCAGATTCAACATCTCATAGAGTACATGGAATTGGAAAACCTATGATATGCCAATCTAGCCATGTTGATAGTAGGATGCTTGAGAATAGAGCTCGAGAATAGAGCTCAAGAAGTAGGTAGTTGCCACCTATGCCAAATATGAAGTAGAATTTGAGAAGCACAAGAAAATGTTGCAAAAGCTAGAAGTCACAAATTCTGAACTAGAGGTGGTTAAGACCAACTACCAAGGGTAGAAAGATGTCGCAGCAAACTTGGCTCAATGGATTACATATTTTTAAGAGTACAGTGACAAAGCCAGAGCCCATGAGGAGGAATGGTGGTTGTTTGCAGCCTAGTACATCAAAGCAAATAAGATGTTCTTGCAACTACTGTGTCCATGGAAGGTGCCGACTCCATCAAATGTTGGAGCATCAGCATGAACAACATAAGATCCTTGAACTAAAGAAGAAAAGCTCCAGGCACTCCTTCAAAGTCATCAAATCCCAAATCCTGGAGCACAAGACAAGGGGAAGTGACCCATGGAGGAGCCACCGCCACTTGGAACCATATGAGTTCCACAAAATTTTGTAATTTTTTGATTTTGTATTTTTTGTCTGTGTTTGTTCCAATTTTTTTCTATTCAGTTCTCCACTATGACATGAATAAATTCCTATTTAGTCAATAATCCCATACCTCTCCACTGTGTAATCAATGGATTTGGTTCTCATTTTTTTTGACTTGAGGAAGATTTTTCATTCAGTCATGGGGGTATGATAAATTATGATTTATTAGGCTTTGATATCAGATCCACAATATTTCTTACGTGATATTGGGTACACGATATCACAGCCTAGCTAGTGATATTGGATGTGCAATATCGTGACTCCTGTGTAGGCCTATAAATACACATGTAGGGGCAAGGAGTTGGAAATTTTTTTTAGAGTCAGTCAATAGTTCATTTTAGAAGTTAGCTTTCAGTTTTAGTTCTTCTCAACCATTTTCCCCCAGTGCATGCGTGCAGTGTGATGATTGTAATGGTATAACACCTTCATTCGAGTGTGATGTGATTGGACACACACATGATCGAAAATAAAGATCGAGATTACTTCATCATTGCAGCATTCACTTAGTTTAATTATTTAACTATTATTTATTGCTTTCATAATTAATCTCTCTCTACCTTCCTCTCTTATCCCTATTAGTAAACGCGAATGAGTACAACTTAATCATGAGCATTTAAATGTGACTACTTGGTATCCTAGTAGCATACTTAGGACATGCGCTTGGTAATCCTAGAAATACTACATGAGGTCCAAGATGTGTACAGATGATTAAGGGATGGATTCTCATTGCGCTTAGGCTAGCTTAGACTCTCTTCACCCTTTTCCTCTTAGATTAAAACAAAGTTATTTTCCATTGTCCCTAGGAGTAGCATAGTGATAGCAAACACATCATACACCTCACTTTGGTCTAAACCATAGATGATAAAGCAAATACTAGTCTAGGTGGGAAGATAGCAAACTATAATCAATGAGTAACTATCTAGATACCACAACTAGTCTGTCTACGGAGTTCGACCAGATCATGCGTGAACACTTGTATTTGTATGGTTGAGTGTAGCTGTACCTTGCCACTCATCAATAATGGTAAGATGGTAATCATCAATGCTTGTCTCATTAAAAAATAAGAAGGAAAGATGCTAAAATTTGTGAAAAAATGGCTAACAAATTTTGCCTGGTCATATGATGAACTAACTAGAATAGATTCACACATATGCCAATATCATATCTATATAGACTCCACCATCAAATCAAATAGGTAGCCACAAAGAAGATTGAATCCTAAGATGAAATATATGTTCAAAGATGAAGTTGAAAAAATTCTTAAAGTAGGATTAATCTATCCTCTAGTAGATAGTGAGTAGGAAAGTTCACTCATTATTGTATGAAAGAAAATAGAATAATGCAGGATCTATATATACTTTAGGTTATTAAACATGGCCACATTTAAAGATCATTTTCCATTACCATTTACGGACCAAGTGTTGGATATAATTGCAAGACACCATTACTACAGTTTTCTAG
The DNA here is from genome assembly GCA_015680685.1 of Gnetum montanum. Lineage (NCBI taxonomy): Eukaryota > Viridiplantae > Streptophyta > Gnetopsida > Gnetales > Gnetaceae > Gnetum > Gnetum montanum. Next base: position 1,178,396 of record MNCI01000520.1, on the reverse strand, counting down.
ATGGGTATAGTGGCCACAATTAAATTCAAATTGCACTAGAGGATTAGGCCTAGATGACTTTTACAAGTCCTTATGGAACTTTTGAATATAAGAAGATGCCCTTTGGCCTTTATAATACTCTTGCAACTTTTCAATGCTTAGTCCTAAGCATCATTTAGCAGTAGATTGGTAGTATTGTGGAAGTTTTCACAGATGACTTCTCCACCTATAGTACCAATTTTGAATAGGCATTGGACCATCTTGAGTAGGTACTTAAATAATGTGTAGAAATAAATTTACATCTCAATTGGAAAAGGAGCCACTTGATGGTCTAAGATGATATTGTCTAGGAACATAGAGTTTTAGAAAAATGAATAGAGGTAGATCCCAAAAAAGGGCCATCCAAGGAGTAACTCAATAACCTTAAATAATTAAAGATGTGAGGTCATTCCTTAGCCATACTAGTTACTACAGGTGCTTCATTGAAAAATTATCTAAAATTGCCAAACCATTGGTAGAACTTATAAGGAAAGATACAATCTTTGAATGAACTACACAATGTGAACAAGCATTCCAATAGTTAAAGCAGAAGCTCGTAAAAACTCTAATTCTACATGTCCTAGATTAGTCCAAGCCATTTCATATCATGATAGATGTATCTAACTATGCCTTTGGAGGGTGCTTACACAAATGGATGATCAAAAACATCTATATTATATACTTTATTTAAGTAGGAGCATTGTGGGTACACAACTCAACTACAACATTACTAAAAAAGGACTCATGGCACTAGTGTATGTCTTAGAAAAATTTAGGTACTATGTATTTGGATATCCAATTTTTTTACACATGGAATACAATGTAATCTGATTCTTGATGAATAAACCAATGGTAAGCCCTTGTATCATATAGTGGTTGGTGATTTTATAGGAGTTTGATCTTATAATGATGGACAAGAAAGGAATCAAGAATGTAGTTTCAGATCATTTGTTTAGATTGTGATGGGACAACAATAAGGATGAAGAATCATCATCTAATCAATTTCTAGATGAACTCCTCTTTGCTAAGTACATTGAAGTTTAAACACCAAGGATTATGAATTGCTATGGTGAGTTCCTCTCCTACATACTCATATAAAAGAATCCAATAGAATGGGATCATAGGAAGAAACAATAGTTTCTTCACTAGGTTAAACATTACATGGAAATCAAAAGAAACCTTTATAAGGTTTGTACTAATGGCTTGGTATGATGGTGTGTACCTAATGTAGATCAGTTGCAAGTCCTTCAAGATGCTCATAAAGGTCCTTGTGGGAACCATTACATAAGAAGAAGGACTACCACAAAGATCCTTATGGTAGAATAGTTTTGGCCAATAATCTTTAGGGATGCTCATCATTTCTTTTGTTTGTGTGAAATGTGTCAATGAGATGGATGAATAACCACTTGAATGGAAGAACTCCAATAGTGGATCTAACCACTGGAGCCTTTTGACCTTTGTATTATTGACTTTATGGGATTCATTACTTCCATATCCAATGGAAAGGCCTACATTATTATTGTTGTTGACGTACTATACTAAGTGGGTTAAAGCTGCAACTGTATCCAATTGTATATCTACCATTGCAACTTGATTTTTTTAATGGAAGCTAGTAAATAGGTTTGGTATTCCTAGAATACTAATTTTGAATAGTGGGGCATATTTTATAGGTTCTACTTTTTGAAAGTTAATGTAATGCTTGTGGGTACAACATAAACACACAACACCTTATTACCTTCAAGCCAATGGTCAAGTGGAGGTTACCAATAGGGAAATTACAAGAATTTTAACATGAACTATTAATTGATATAGGAAAGATTGGAGCATTAGGCTCAATAATGATCTTTTGGCATATCACTCAACATGGAAATTCCTATAGGCTAATCTCCCTATGAATTAGTGTATGGAAAATTACCTAAAATTTTGATTCAAGCTAAACTCCATACACTCACAACTATTTGTGATGTTAACATAGACATTAGCCTAGCATTGAAAGAATACTTTATGACACTCATCATGATAGATAAAAATTGAAGGGTAGACTTAATAATGAATGCAGTGTACAAGCCACATAATAAACAATGTCACGATGCATAGATAAGGAATATTATATTCAAACCATAGAATAAGGTTCTCTATTAGAATCCCATGCATGTACCTCAATAAACTAGGTTCCAGATATTATGGGAAGGACCTTACATAATTTAGTCAACTTTCCCTTCTAGGGCTCTAATAACTTATCATCCAACAAGCCCTCATAAGCACATGTTAGTCAATGTCTAGTAAATCAAACCATTGATGGAATCCCAAGTAACCTGAGGATAGAGAACTTAGAAGGGGGATTGAATAAGTTCCCCAAAATGAAAATTGATCAACCATAAAAACCAAGTACAAATTTTACATGGTTCCCCAACTTGGGTATGTCCACACTCAAAGGGTTAAATCCTTGTAGATCTCCATACTTTGTTTTTCAAAAATGTGATTTAAAGTGTATCACACCTTGTACAAGTTGTAAGCTCCACACTGGAGTGTTTTTTTTGTAGAAAAACCACTCAACCCCACAAGGTCCCAACATGCTTAGAATATGGTTTCAAAGATCCCACAACCTTTACAAAATTAAGCTTCACTCTAGAGCATTTTGATATTTCAAAAACATTTAATCTTGCAGGATCTTGACAAGCTCAATGACAGTGCCTTCTTGCAAGAAGCACATCAACCTCGTAGGTCTACAAGAAAGAGAGAAACAAAAACACAAGGAAAGAGTGTAACTTAAATTATAGGTCATTGTACTTTGAAGCATAGTTCTACAAACAATCAAGCAAATGATATGAAAAATAAAGTACACAAGTACAATAGAATAGAATAGACAATGACTACTTTGATATTGACAATTCTTGTCAAAAAACCCAAGATTTTGAAGTCTAATTCTACATTAAAGTTTCTAAAAACACCTCCAAATTCATGCAATGACGATCGAATTTCTAGTGTATATGTCTCCTTTGATGTTGTGACATACTTTTAAAATTAGGTTCAACTCTGGTGAGATGTCTCCTTTTAAGATGGGACATCTCTAGTGAGATGTCTCTTGGGAGATGTCTTCTTTGAAAAGGAGACATCTCCTATTTTTTGGAGACGTGTTCCTGTGATAAACTTCCTCTTGGCCAAGACATATTCTATTCCTTGGAGAAATCTTCTCAACATTTGAGTTTTGGTTCCTAAGGCTTTCTCTTATTGATTTAGCTTTCTCTCAATCCCTAGATCATCTTCATTTTGCTTGAAGTTATTGTACTTGTCCATGCTCTCATTTTACCCATGTAGTCTCTACTTTGACATCTCTTTATAGATCTCCTTTCTTGAGTTTTCATCCATGTCCTAAAAAATCATCCCATTCCACAAACATTCTATGTTCTCCATTTTCATTAAGGTTTTGATGTACCAAAAGGTCAACATAACCAACATCAACACTAACATCTTTGCTCAAGAATAGGCATGCTCCATTTTCTAGATCTTCTTCTTCCAAAATAGTCATGGGGGATGATGAGTGTCAAAGTATCATGTTGATGGGCCCTTGTTGACAGGTCTAATTTACGTGGTGTTGCCCCATCAATAGGGCCACATTGATATAGCGTTTGATATGTCTACAAGGCCCCCATCAATGCATCCCTGTAATAAAAACTATAAATATGATCTCATAGTTGTGTTTATAGGGAGGAGAGTCATAGTTGTAGTAGAGCTGTTGCAATTTTTCCATTTGAGAGTTAGAATATTTCTCTGAGTACCTGTAATAGGAGTTAGAAAGTGTATGAATCTTTATTCAAGCACTGTTATACCTGAACCACACTAGTGTGTATGGCAATAAAGACAAGCCTTTTGATCCAAGCTTACAATAGTTAGAATAGATTAATGATTTATTTATGCATTTCTTGTTTGCATTAAATATTTAATTAATTAATCTTAATTAGAATTTAAGCGATTAGTTAATTAATTAAGCTAAATAGATTAAGCACATAAGTGTGACCGCTTCAAGCGTAAACATGTATTCACTTGGTAGTCCTAGTAATATTATTACTTGGTTTATCGAGTAACATAGTGCTTGGTAACCTAGCAATGGATACATGGGTTCAAGACATGTACAAAAAGTGGGACCAGATGCTTATGTTAGAACTCATTAGAGACTAGTTAAGTAGTTAAATTAAATTAGTTATTAAATTACTTCATCTCTCTACTTTAAGTACATCATAAAACATAATATAATAAAAATCATATGCCTTGATTACACTTAATCATACCTATGTACATCATAAGTGTAATTAGGAAGACAACGAATGACCATTAGGCCATAAGACATAAAGTCTACAGAATTCGACTAAGTCACATGTGAATGCTTTGTGATTCGTATGGTTGAGCATAGGGGTACCTTTCACCACTCATCAAGGGATATCCTCATCTATTATAAACTCTTGATCAGGATAACCAATATTTCACCTTTTTGTTTTGCACTGTTCCTTATATGTTTTTATATTATTAATGTTTTATTAGTTATTTTATATATTTTCCTTTTTTTATTTCCTTTGCTATTTTATTTTTATTTCTTTTAGTCCTATTTGAAATATGAAATTTTGTTCCATTGGTACTACAAATTTTGGAAAATTGTTAAATTTCAATTAAAATAATGATTAATTCAAAAAAGGATAATATTTTCTTTGAATTATATTATCTACTAATAATTTGTCAATTTTTGTATGATATTAGTTAGTAAAATTCATGACATCCACCCATTCCATCTATTCCATATGAAATCTACATCATAAAACTGTGAAGGTTCTTTCACATTGAAAATAAAAAGTAACATGCGATCTTGTTACCTAAAAAATTGGAAAAGGACCAAGTGGGAATGGAAAACAATTTAATCTTAAGGAAATTTGTTTTTTTCTTTTCTCAACTTCCTTCTTGAGTTCTATGATTCTTCATTAGTATATCATTACTGCTATTGTTGATCATAAAAGGAAGCATGTCTTTGCATGGTGTGGTTCTTCTGGAAAAAAATAAAATAATAGGAATTCAAAACACATCCCTTAAATAATTTCATGGGCTACAAGCATTGGTTATGAGGCTAGAAAGACATGTTACCCATGCCTAAAGGCCCCCTCTAACTAAGGTCCTATCTACTTCCTTCTTTTTTCTTCTTTTCTTGGAGTGATGATTGTTCTTTGTCTTTCTCATAGGCTCTTTATGATAGAAGAGAAAGAATATGTCAATTTAGGGTCACTATAATTGGAATGGACTTTGTCTAGACTTATAATGGATCAATGATAGATAACCTTAGTCACATAATTCACCAAAAATATTATGTGACCAGAATGTAGATAATTTAGCCATTTATCATCTCATTGCCTCATACATGGTGAATTGATAATTTTCTTTTCTAGTCTAGATAATCCTAAGAAAATCCCTCATATGGGTAGGGAACTTAAGTTAAAAATAATCATTCATCATTCATGGTACCTATAGACTTCTTTTGATGAGGATATGCATAGGCTTATTAGGTATATGTTTGCTTTAGGAAGAACCCACTTGCATTTCCTTTAGTTTACCTTAACTTAAATTTCCTAGGCTAATTGTACATTGGGTCATCTCAATAGACTTGAAACATCTAGTTTTTCTTTCTATTAACATCATAACATCCTTCACAAACTTATTCCATGAATTCTAGTTTCTTCTATTTGATGAACCATATCCTCTTCCATGTTTTTGCTATGATTCTACATCTTTCTAGCTCCGATTTGGCTCTTATTTTAACTCTAAAATTTCTTGGAATTGGTTCATTTTTTAGTGAAAAATATAGCTACGCATAGTCACTTTGATGCATCCTCGTCAATGCAATGGGATGAGTCGACATAGTCTTGTTATGCATGATAAAAATACTATATATATTCATGATACTTGTCTTACTTTCACCATTTCTTTAAAGTGATAGAGGAGTTTTTATAATTTTTCAAAGCCCAAGAACCTTCTTAGAGCTCTAACTTCTAAATCACTAATTGAAATTTTCCTATTATTTGATCCTCAAGCTACTAGAGGTACGCCTTACATCATGGAGGCATCAAAACTAAGTTTTTTATAGAAATTTGTTTAAAAATTTCTATCACTCTCATGTATAAGATATTAAAATAATAATAAATTAATGATCACAAGAGTTAATATCAATAATCAAACTTTGTTGCAATGGAAATAAAATAATATCATAAGCCTATGATCATTAAACAAAAACTTAATGATAAAATTCTAACAGCTAACTAAGAGGACATGACTAGATCCAATAAGAAAGATATCCAACAGAAAAAAATTATGTCTAAGAGCTAATCCAGGGTTATGTTTGTGATTATAGATGGTATAAAAAAGAGGACTGTAGGTAGGAGAGCCATTATAGCCTTGGGAGATGCAACCTTAAGGAGGAAGAGGCCACATAATCAACAACAAAAACAATAATCCCAAGAGCAAGTAGCTAAAGATATACATAATACTAAGCCCCTATGGGAGGAGCTCAAGGTGGAGTGTGTTAAGTATATTTCTAATATAGAGATTGGTAGGATGAGGTCTCAAGACCAAAACCTAACTTTAAGGTCATGCTTTCAAAAGCCTACTTTGAAAAGATTTGGACTAAGAAGATCTAAAGCTTCATCCTACAAGAGATAAAATTTAGGTCATTCCTGGAGCTGGTACTGGAAGAGGTCTGAATATTGTTGCAAGGGTCTCCTCTATGGTCCATTCTCTCCAATAGCAAGGAATGATACATGGGGAAAATATATCTTTTCTAGAGGAACTAATAAGAAGATGTCTCGGTTAAAATCAAAGACATTAACATCTCCTACTTAGTTAAGACCATAGAAAAAGCTTTTGGTCTAGCAAACATTGGGCCAAAATTAGCAAAAATATCTATGTAGGTGGACCCAAAAGCTAAGAAGAAATGGATCCAATGGTGTTATGGATTGGATCATAAGGAGTACAATGCCCTAACCAAGGTGGAGAGAGCCTACTTCAAGATTACAATGTATCACCTTAATCCAATGATGAGGCCAAGCAAGATCACAACCTTCTTTGCTAGGGCATGTATGGCTCTAAGTAGGAAATTTCCTATGAACTTGTTGGAACTCATCTTTCTTGTGATAGAGAAACATTTCAAGAAGAATGAGAAGGGTAGGAAGACACTTCCCTTTCCATGCTTGATTAGGAAACTATGCAAGAGGGGAGGAATAACTTGATATTCCAATAATATGATTTGTTGCACTCATGCTACATCATGGCAAGAGATGATGAAGGATAAAGCTACTACCATGCTACAAGAAGAGGAGCAGCCATCGCCACCATGACTTGTAGTACTAGAGACACCACCAAAGATGCTTGAAGCTATTGAACATCTTAGGAAAATTTAGTAGCAATAGCTACAACAACAACAAGCCTCTAGAGGTGATGGAGAATCATCTGTGTACCATCTAAACATGAGTCATTTGAATGGTATCACAATGATCATTAGTTGGTTAGATAGTGAGATGGTACTACTATTCTTAGCTCAAAGAAACTAGACACCCATTTATTCCAATCCTAGTATCAAAGAAGTTACTGTGTCCATCCTAGGATAAGCATTTTTTGAAATCTCTAGGAATGTGATAGCCTTCTTTGTCATGTTGGAAGAAGGAAAAGGTGCAATGGTCTAGGTCATGCCATACAAGGACCAAATGATAGTGGTAGAGGTGGTGGTAGACTAAGTTGGTGAATTCCTAAACACTCCTACTACATCTATACTTGACATTACATGACCTACATACATGCATCAACAAGAGCATGGAGTAGACAGATGAGTGTTATCCAACATGGGGAAGTGTTGGAATGATTGGTGAGAGCTAAGTAGCTACTTCTAGAGATCTTTGATTTCCCAGAATATATATCAGCAACCTAATCATAGCTACTAGAGATGAAGGGCAAGTTACTAATTGCAAATACACAACTCGAGGAGGCCACTGCTAGTAATCGATAGTTGGTCAACAAGGTTGTAGAATTAAGATTTTTCTCTTTAATCCAATAATTCTTAGGCTAAAGCTATTAATAGATAAAGAATTTTAGAAACTTTAATAGAAATACCAAGAGGCTGAGAATGCAAAGGAGAAGACTATCTTCAAGCCATTACTATTAGAAGGCATGGCTAGCAACACTAACCATGATCTCTTTCAAGTTTGCAAGGAAAACCTGGTGCTTACTCGTGATAGCCATCACTTGAGTAAAGCTATGTAATAGAAAGACCAGATGGTAGAATATATTTCCTAGAAGTAGGAATAACGTTTCAAGGTAAACTTGGATCTGAAAAGGTTGATTGTAGAGAATAGAAATTCTCGATGGAATAGGTTTGAACCATTTACAAGAAAAATACTATTGAAATTGCCAATTGAAAGAATGAAATCCTGATGTATGAGAGTGAAAAATCACTGCAAGGATTAGGCTAAAATGCTCAAGGAGGTCAATGAGAAAGAAATTAAGTTGGCTAAGGTGAAGGTAAAGGACGTCATTTAGTAACTTCAACAAAGAGGTGATGCATGGTAGCCCATCTTTGATGGACTTAATGCATATCAAAAAATAAAGATCCATCTAAAGGAGTTGCAAATTGAAGAAATGATTGAATACATGGAGCTCACCAACCTTCGTTATGCAAACTTGGGTAATGCTTATTGCAATGGAGCCCAATATTGAATTGGAAAAATAGGTGACCAGCTCTTACCATCTTTATGAGGCATAGTTCAAGATCCATAAGGAGACTAAGTAAAAGTTAAAGGTGTTGAACTTAAAGCTTGAGATTTTCAAGAGAAAATTCACTGATCAAAGATCTATTATTAAAAACTTGGCTAGGAGAATTAGTAACTAATAGGAGTTGTAAAACCTTGTCGTTATGTTTGACATTGAACATAAACAATTTGCAACCTAGTTCATCAATGTAAAAGAGATGTTCCCAATGTTGTTGTGCTCATGGGATATTCCAACACCAACACATCTAGGCAAAGTAGCCTAGACTATTTATGACCCATCGAGAAAAGACGAGATGATGAAGGTACTCATGGATGCCTTCTAATTTTTAATAGTGGTAGTAGGACAACCTTAATATCTAACAATACTAGGATATGATAAAGATCCTTTAGAGCCATAGTAGCCTCCACCTCCAAGCACTATGTCCATTCAACAAGCACCTGCTATTTTTTGTCCAAGTGTTCAATTTTGTTGTAATTTATACCAATTGTTGTAATCTATATAATATGATGCTTAGAGTCAGTCAATCAATTAGTTAATCAGCTAGTTAGTTAATAAATTTTCATACTTCAAATTTTGTAAAATACTTGATCTCATTTTTGTTTACTCAAGGATGGTTTTCAATTAGTCATGGGGATATGATGAAATGTTAATAAGGTGAATGTGTTGATGCATGCTTGTTGAATTAGCCTTGTAATTGTACACCCATTGACATATCTCAAGATGTGTTAACACAAGTTTGTCAATACTAATGCAAACATTTCCTATATAAATGTGCATGCCCCTCATATTTATGACATCTTTTGATTATTTTCTTAGTTGAACTCTTACAGTTTCTTTCTATAGAAGTTAGTAAAATTTTCCATCTAAGTGCACCTAGCATGGATTTAAGTGTTTGTATGGCATTTTATTCGAGTGCAACATGTACCTAGACATAGTTGCATGAACGAAAATAAAATCAAGATTTCTTTCATTCATTGCAACACTTGGATTAGTTTAACTTTACTTCCCAATCATTTACTTAAAATAAAATTTAATTTATTGTTATTAAATATTTAATATTATAATTTGTAATAAACATGAGTATGATCACTTTGAGCATAATATATTAATGCTTGGTAATCCCAGTAGTCGATACTTAGTTTGCTAGTAGTAGATACTTGGAAACCTAGAAATGTTAATCTACATCTAGGATGTGTACAAAAAGTGGGAGTAGATTCTCAATGTTTGGGCAAGTTTATTTAATTAATTAGTTAGTTTAAATATTAAACCTTAATTTATGTAATCATTGGGTGGACAAAAAATAATAAAAATTATAAAAATAGATATCTTATGCCTCATTCACACTTAATCATACAAATGAGTAAACAGAAGTAGTGATTAGGAAGACAATGATTAGCAAACCACACCTTTCACCATCTAATGAGATTAGTCACTTAGGTAAATAGAGTCCATATAATTTGATTGGATCGTGTGTACATGCTAGCAACTTATATGGTTGGGCATAGGAAGTACTTGCTACTCATCTCCTTGCATAATGTCCTCAAAGGAGATGAAAAGGTTGTCAATGTCCCATCGACATCCCACTAGGTCATCCTTTCCTTGAAACAAATTTTGATAAAATTACAAAATATCAAAAAAGAAAAACTTCAGTTGTAGTCTTTTCCTTTGATGAAGTAACTTCCAAAAATTTCTTGGTTCTTTCTTGATCATGTAGAGAAGAGTAGTTGTCTCTCTTTAATGAATTGTTTCTTTTACTTTCAAATCAAATTCTTATAAATTCTAATAGTTATTAGAGATTTTTATGTTTTTAATTTAAGTCTAGTTGCCACACTTTTCAAATCAAATAAGATTGGGACTATGTTGATGTTTTTCTAAATACATGTTGTGTTGTTGCAACTAAAATTTCTGCAAGTTTTACATTAGGATTCCAACACTTTTGGACTTCCTCTTGAAAATATAGCTTAAATGTGTTTTTTATCTTGCAAGAAATTGTCTTTCTCTATTTTCTAACATGTATCATCACAAGGCTAAAATATAGTGGCCAACAGTAGATTCAACAACCTCATCACATACCTCAAAGTGTTTAATACAAGATAGACTCTCTATAATAGTAATCAAAAAATAAATTCACGAGGAACCTTATGGTCCTGTGAATGTTTAGTGATTAGAATTGGAAAAGTGGCTAACCTATTAAAAATTACCAAATTTAAACCTTGTCCCTAATCTAGCAAATGTTTGCTTCTATGATTAACTTGTGTATCTTGAGAGAATTTTTTCACTATATATTATTTCCATAATCTAAATATTCTTGCTTATTCCAAAAGCTTACTAGGATTTTTTAAGGTCCAATCCTAGCATTAAAATCCCCATAAATGTAGATTTTTTCTATTTGAGCAAAAGTACTAATATTCATCTAAGTCTTTGAAAAGAAAAGTTCCTTGATAAATTTTCTTCATTATAAAAAATAGCTTCTTGAGGAGAAAAATAATAAAAAGTTATGAAAAAAATAATCTTCTCATGAGCTCCTTGAATCCAAACATATTGCTTATATTCATCTATCTTTTGAACTCTTATATATTACTATATAGTACTATGAATCAACATAGAAGGTCTTCCATGTTCACTTTATTTCTGTATAAGGGAAGGAAAAAGTTTGCAAATATAGACATAAAAGAGCATTGGACTTGTCCCCATGCTCTGTTTCAGCAATTCCAAAACTATAAAATTAATTGAAGAAAGAAATATTATGCAAACTAACAATCTTATCTCCTATAGAGACATCAATATTCAAAAATCCACAATGCATGGATTTTAATCCCTATTTATGATTTTTGATAATTGTAACATATTTGGCACTAAGATATGCAATTTTCTCTTCCTCTCTTATCTTTTTCATTTTCTTCCACTATTTAACTTTCTTAGTGTATTCATTACGAAAAAGGTCTTGATTTAGACATAATGTTTTACCTTTTTATATTATGTTGATTATTCCAAACTTTTGTGCTTGACTTAGCATCGTTGAATTTAATAATAATATAACAAAGTTTTCTTAGCATCATTGGATTTAATAATAATATAATGAATTATTTCTTTCACTTGACCTATTTTCATGACCTCTAAAATATTGGATCACTCTATTATACACAAGTTTTCTTCTAGCAGCTTAAGAATTTCTTTAATTATATTTTCTTTCTTCATTTCAAGCACTTTAACGAGAAATAGATTCAATGCTTTTTTCTCATTTTTCCTCTTCCTCCTTTAGTGTTTATGAAAGTATCTTACTTACATCTTGTGAAGTATGATTCAAATTATTATTTTGGACTTGCTCTTGTGAATGAGCCATGTTTCCAATCTTTATTTCCAATGCTATAATTTCTTAAAGAACCTCTTTGTGTTGATTTTCAAAATGATTTGGAAAAATATTATTTGCACAATAAAATCTTCCATGAGGGTTTCAAGCTACTTCATTCTTGTACTTATTAGTTTTGAATCTAATTCAAGGACATCCAAGCATTTTACTTTTATTACCATCATTTCTCATTCTAATTTTGAAATAGTAATATTTGCTTGCCCAACAAAATAAAGAATCTATAGATTTAGACACTACCTCTTTATTGTTTGTTGCTTTTTGTTTCTTGGCATTTGGATAGATAATATTTCAAACCCTTGGTAGCAAACTCTTGATATCAAACTCTTAGCAATAGGCTCTATATACCAAACCCTTAGCAACTAACCCTTGGCAATACCAAATCCTTGGCTTTATTAAGTAGTTAGTCACAAACTTGTATGTAAGGAAGATAGCTAAATTAAGTTATAATAAGCCTTGAATATGATTGGTGCTATTATATTTTTTATGTAATAACCTAAAACTAATATTGATAGCTTAAATAATTCATCTAAAATTTTAGTTTATGATTTGTTGTTTCCTTAATACTTATTGGTCTGATAATTAGCTCATACAACATTATCCTTGAAGGTATTAGGTTTAATGCTATGTACTAACACCTACCCACTATGTCATTTGTAGTAGACATATTCTATTTTTATGTTACCCATTATTCTATTTTAGTTTTAAGTTGAAATAGTATAATGTTATTGTTACTCTAATAATTAAATTTTGCATAAATGTAAGAATAATTTAATGTAGATATTCTACTTTATTATAAATGCTATGATAAATCAAAATTTTCACAAGTACAATATCGTATCTACGATATTGTAGCTATGATATCATAGCCATCCTATGTCCTTGTTGATGCAATGTCTCGAGAGTTGTGTAGTCCTATAAATACTAACACTTGGTCGCACCAGCAATAATAAATAATTTCATTACACCCTTAGCTAAACTCCTGCAATTTTTTTTTTCATATTTAGCAATAGAGTGAATGCCTATAGTGTGGTGTTAAGTAATTGTATGACATCTTTATTTGAGTTGATTGTACTTGGGTACACTTCATGTTCAGCAATAAAGATCAAGATTAATTTTCATCATTGTAGCATCCACTTAGTTCTTTTATTTTATTTTACTTAGCTAATTTATTCCTTAGTTTAATTTCCATGTTCACTTTAGCTTAGTTTTTTACATTTCTGAACAATTTACTTTCCATGTATACTAGCAAGATGGAATGAGTACAACTGGTTTCAAGCATTAAAGTGTAATCATTTGGTAACCCAGTAGTGGTTTCACTTGATTCGCTCAGTAGTAAACTCACTTGGTAATCCTAGAAATGGTTACATGAATCCAATATACATATGGTAAACTAGGACTGGATGCTCATCATCCTAGGCTAAAATAGATTTATATTTTTGTTATTAGTTAGATTTAGATTTTCATTCTTAATTCTCAATATGAATACAACTAGGAGTAAATTGAGCTAATGACATCAACATATTATATGCCTCATTGAGAGTTAAACCATACACTTGAACTTCACTAACTTAAAGTGGGAAGACAATGATCACAAACCTACTATCAACTTCTAGCATACTTACATTGTCCATTCACAGATTACAATCTCATCACACATATGCACTTGTGACTTGTATGGTGGAGTGTTGGAATACCCTACTACTCATCATTGGTGCCATTACCGAGGATGTGTCAATGTTTGCTTAGTAGTTGATCTTATAGATTTCATTGTATCAAAAATAATAAAGTTTATCCTTTACATTTTTAATCAATATTAATAACACACACACACACACACATCTAAAGCGTCAAATGTACAACATGGCTTCAAAAATTAAGGAGAAGTTATTACCTTCTAAAGAGACATAGAGTCATGATAGGAGACATGATGACAAATACTAGAGTGAACCTATGCAAATAAGGATTTCATACACTCATACAGATTCATATTATCTTGACTTCACATTTATCTTTCATTAGGATGAATAGTTGAGGTGGAGAGATTTGCAGGGCAATGTAGTTTTTCCTTCTGAACATTCAGCACCATCCATGTTGTAGGCAACCATAATGAGATTAAATCTAGGCCATGCACAAGAAGGTATTATGTTACAAAACACATGACCAGGCCGTATCCACCCATAGAAGCACAAGAAAGAAGGGATGCTGCTATGGAGACAAGACATGAAAAAATGAAAGGAAAGAAAGTCAACCATAATGTTATACTAGAGAAAATTAATGATGATGCATTCTTAATTGAAATACTCCACCACAACCATGAATCCAATTCACAGACACCTATTATTCATCTAGAGGAACATGTCAAAGTATAATTGCATTTAGCCTTTGTAGAGAAACCAAAAAGAGATGTAGGAAACCTTAAACATAGATGGAGCTCAAGGCCTAGAGATTTTGAGAAATCACAAAGGGATGAATCATGGAGTCATAGAAGGAGAAATGGTTGGTATCGTTCTCCAACTGCTTTATTTTCCTCCTCACAATCATTAGCAAAATCTGAGAGAGGGGAACAAAGACCTAGAGATTATGATAGGGAAAGACATAGAGATCATGAGAGACATGAATATCATAGAAGGTATCTTGATGAAGAAGAAGATGAGCATGAACAAAGATGAGACTGAATTAGGCATGAAGAGAGAGAGCACTATGAGTATCAAACGGCTCACTACTATAACTAAGCTTACAAACTTAATAATCATGAAGAACCCCTACTGACCACTTACAATATGATTAACATTAGGGAAGTAGTATATTTTCCAACTAGGCATGTAAGGGATAGTCACATGAAGCAACTGGACATGAATAACATTCTCAAATTTGAAGGTGAATACAATGTAGATCCAAAGCACCATCTTCAAGCATTCCATGATGCTTGTACCCTTTAAAATATTGAAAGTGATTGGTAGAAGTTAAATTTGTTTTCTAGAATACTCATCAAGGAGGTAAAGTGTTGGTACAGATCCTTAGAGACAAAGTCAATTCAAAGATGAAGTACCATGCTAGAGCTTTTAAATGATAAGTATAAAACCTATTCTAGAGTGTTGAATTTAAGAAAACAAATCCAAGGATGGAAGCAACGAATACATGAATCCCTTGATGAAACAATGGAAAAATATTATTCTTTACTACATAGATACTTAGGCCATGGATGTTCACAAAGGGAAAAACTAAGGCATATCATTGATGGGTTAAGAAACAAGATTAGAAAAACCCTTAGGGTATATGCCCAAGGAAGATTTTCAAAAATGGTAGACCATAGAACTCAAAGGTTGATAGATCAAGTGCCTAAAGAAGAAGAATAATTAAAAAAAAAAAGAAATTAGCTAAAGAATACAACCAAGATTCTTCAATAAGAAAACAAGATGTTCAAATGTGTGACAAACAAGAAGATGAAACTTTGGAGGATGTCATTTAGAAGAAGACTTTACTGATCTAGAAATTAGTCAATTACATAGTAATAAAGGTAGAGAAAATGTGGGACTCAATAGATTAGAAATTTGCTATGGCTCTTAATATGGTAGAAGAAAAGATTGAACAAGCATTAAATAAGGGCAACGAAAAGAAAAAAAAGAGATAACAGATGATAAAATTACAAACATAAAGGAAAAGTTGTTGTAGTTAAGAAATTCATAGAATTTAGTTTAGAAGATGAAGAAGGATGAAAAGTATGCTAATATGAACATCCTAAGGGATGTTTTCCTATCATGGTTCACTTGCAAGAGTCTAGGACATTTGCACTCAACTTGAGATTTGTCAACAAGAAGATGCTAAGATGATTGCCTTATCCATAGGGTAACCTCAGACAACCCTTCCAACCATCACACTATCCAAGTAGAGCTTATCCTGAGCCACAAGAGTAATACTAGTAGTAGTGGCAACAACCATAAGTGTGGGAAATTCTATTGCCAAGGAAATAATATCTATATAGGAAACAAGATCCTTATGGATATTCTGTTCAATGTCTAATATCTCAAAGAAATGCTTTAGTCTATGCTTCTTCTCACTACTATCCATCAGAGTATTATAGACCCACTACTCCAAGAATGGATCCTAATCCTTACGCACATCAACTAGCTACTGGTTCATCAATTAAACCTTCTACTTCTCTACCACTAGTATTGCCATAGGTTATGCAAGGAGAACTGCCATTACAACCTTCATAGAAAAGTACCACAAGGGCAGTGAATATACATAGAGAGGATCATAACAAAAATACTAAACATAGATCTCAAAAATGTCCTTTCTTCATGACAAGTCCAGAAAAGGATAGTAGAGTTACAACTTCATTGGATCATGTTCCTTATATGATAGATCCTCTTACAAACACCATGCTTCTACAATAGTCAAATCAAAAGATTACAATTGTCATACTAGCAGATATAGTACTAGATTGGATAAAAGTAGGAAATCTTCCTAAGAAAAGAATAGATTTAGAAAATCTTTGATTCATTAACAAATTTTTGAAAATTCACCATGCAAAGCTCTACTAGACTTAGGTTTTGTTGTTAACTTGATATCTCAAGAAACATACAAGGCATGGAACCTTCCGTCCTTAAGGAAGTGCAACATAAGACTAGATCTTGTACATCAATCAATCATTATTTCTTTGGGACAAATAGAAAATGTAGTGACCATTATCAATGTGTGATCTTATTGAATAGATGTTTTTGTGATCGATGTGAAGAATGATGACAAGGAATTTCCTATCGTTATGGAAAGAGCATGGCTTAGCACAATTGATGCTAACTAGAATGAGAGACTTATCCTTGGAAATTTCTAAGGAAGCTTCAAAATGTCAACATGATCCTTACACCATCCCATAAAAAATATAAGAAATAAGTGTGTGTACAAGAAGAGGAAATGACCACTAAACCAAAAGACATCTAGTGGTTTGAGAACATGAAATTGTACAAAACATGCATGGAAACATCTGACTCGCTTATTAACTCCTATCCCAAGAAAATGATTCAAATTTAGAATTTACAAAAGAACATCTTAAACCATAATCATACGCCAAAAAATAGTGGAAATAAAGACTCAAAACTTGAATTTAAGAATAAACAAGAAAATATAGTTGGACCTTCTGAAATGGAAAGACCCTCTAGTCCAATAGAATATATATCTCCAAAAGATCAAAATTTGATTATCTTTTCTAATATGTAATTTTTTCGTTTTGTAATTTTTTGATTTATAATTTTTTGTTATTCTTTCTTCTTTTCTTACTGATTTTTCACACTTTTGGTATCTTTTCTATTCTGTTATACTTTTCTCATTTCTGAATCATTTTATATTCTTCAATATTTTTCAAATTCCTTTTCTATTTTTCCATTTTTTGTGATTTTTCTTGTACATACTTTTGTTCATTTGTCCAATAAAGTGCAAAGGACTAAAGCAAGATGTAGTCCTAATAAGGTGAAGATTACCCTATGTTATCAAATTATGGAAGGGCCAATTATATATACAGTGAGACCATGTCATCCATCCACTCATTTCTAATAATAATAGATTCTTACCATGATCATAATGATATTCTTTTCACAAGAAAACTAAAATAAACTTATGATCATTATGCCTGGATAACAAAGTGAAGAATCTAGTGGGAATTAAAAGGGTGTGACATAAAGGGGATTTGTGGATTCTCTAAGACTACTACTATGAGTTTTATCTTGTTGTTAAGACTATATTATTTTCTTAATTCCTAACAAAAAATGGAAGTATGAGTATAATAAGTGTTGCTTCACCATATCACTAGACATGTTACCCATGCTTGAAGGTAGTCCTCTCGTAAGGTTGACACAATAAAAATATAATAAATGCATAGAATAAAATTGCTAGGGGTCCCACTTGAAAGACATGTTACCCATGCATAAAGGTAGGTGGCTTCTCAGAAATCTCAAAAATAAAGTGTGATATTAATAAACTCCTTCCTTGAATTACATTGCCAAGTGATAATGCTTCTTGTAGCATTGGTAGTCTTATGGGTGCTAGTTTTGAGATAATATAATGTAATGTCACTGGTAAGTGATATGGACTTAGTTTGGTCTTGGATGGAAGGGCTAATGATCACCATACATTCACACAAATAATTCATTATGCTTATGGCAAGACACTGCATGTCTCAATTTTTGCAATCCTTTTTAATCTCGTTTGATCTCATTGGTATATCTAATCATAATTCTATGGTTTTGTATAATATAGTGTTATTTTTCCATTTTGGTAATACTAACATGTGTTTTTTTTGCAAGATAGCTATGTTCTACTTTTAATTCCTTGAGTGCATACGGTTACTTTTAGATGTCGTTGTACAACAACACCAAGGGTTAAAGCCTGCTTTGGGGAGGATCCACTTGTATAACTCTTGCACCTCATACCTGATAACCAATTGCACATCATCTTGTGCCTCCAAGACACTTTAATAATTAAAAATTATTCTTCTAAGACTCACACCTGATCATACTTTTAAACAATTCTCACTCCATCTCATATACATTCAATAAATCTTCTTTGCCCAAGATTCCTTCTTCATGACATTTGATCATCAAATTTCTATAATCCAAGCATTATCTATGATTAAAATCCATTCATACAACCTCTATATCTTCTAAACTATCCAATTGAGTCAAATTTCCATCGAAAATTGTTCAAAAATCAAAATTTTTCTATCGTGATGTTGCATCTACAATGTCACATGATCTACGAAGTCATAGCTATGATGTTGCATCTATGATGTCATGGTGATAAAAATCTATATATGTGTGTGGGGAGTTAGAAAATTTTTCATTCTCTCATTTCATAGCAAGAGAAGTTCATGTAGTTTTACTGAGCTTCTAACACCCAAACTTTCCAATATCATAACTTCCTCACTAGAACTTTGATTTGCATGATTCTTGAATCCTGTTGATTCTAGAGTGCTTAGATTAGTCATGGGGAGGGGGGTGTATTGTGTGTTGAGAAGGAAATTGAACCAAAATTTTCTAACATCAAAAGCTAATATTAAGGGTAAGTATAAGAATAAATAATAATACTTTAACCAAATTAATGAAATAAAAGCTAATGATCATAATCGATTCTCCTAGGCAACCATCTAATAGAACAATAGATAAGGAATGATAACTATGAGAGGTCATAACAATAAACAATATAACAATTAAGGATTTATTTTTGATATTTCTCTAACTCTTCAATCATAATAAAGCCATAAGTGAGAAAAGGTAAAAGATACTCTAATGTCTAAAAAATTCAGTTGCTAGAAAACTGAAAATTCCAAGTGCAATAGCCTAACTTCAATTCCCAAGGGCCTTCGAAAATAGGATTTGAAGTGCCTTGGATGGTCTTGTCAAGCACCCAAGGACTTACAAAATGTAAATAAAAATGAAAATTACAAATCTAATCTAAGAGAAAGCATAAAATTTTAATTTGAAATAAACTTGCACAAATGAATGAACTGCTGATTTTTATTAAAATAATAAAAATTTTACAAAGAAAAGTTTTAAGATGTACAAGTGTGTACCTAGGTGCACAAGGAGTTGCAAAAATTATGCTTGAAGTTTGGTGAAACTGATAGGTTGTGTTTTGTAGTCGATTGCATGATCCAGGTGCTTCCAAGCTCCAACTTCTAGAAAATTCCTTATCGATCCTTGAGCTTAGATTTCTTGTGTTGGTTATAAAAAATGATGGAAAATGTTGGACTTTTTGCTATTGGGTAATGCACTAAGAGTGTCCAATGCTTAGTGAATTACCAATTTTGCAAAAGTGCTTTCAATGTGTTGGATAGTGGTTTAAATAGATTGTTGGTGTTCAATTTGTTGCTATAAATTTTCTGCCATGATTGCGGATAGATTAAAATTATGTGTAGGTGTAGTAGGCTATATTTCCTAGTGTAGTTGACAATTTATGAAAAGTTTTGATACACTAAAGCCATTAAACTCCATCCACATACTAAAAATAGTAAACAAATTTTTTTGCGACTACACTAGCTTCACCTCCATTACATTGGTCTATGTGAATACTACTAAGAATTGTTGTGACTACATTGGCCATTGTTGGAAAAATGTAAAACCCAACAACTCTAGTGTTGATCTTGCAACATCCACATTGGGTTTTGTGACAACTATGCTTAGAGTTGCTGGAAAATGAAAAATCCAATGCCATCTACACTAGGGGTAGGCAGTTCTAGTGTAGTTGAGGCTATACCTCTACAAAATCCCATGAAAATGCCAAATTTGGCAATCTCCAAGGAACTTTTAGCCTTTCCAAGCCCATATATAGACATGATAGCACTTTTTCCACTTGGAAAATGAAATAGTGACAACTTATGAGGCATATTTTGGTCCCAAAAAGTTAAAGTATACAATATTGTAGCTTAAGTTAAACGGTGAAGGTTACAAGTTGTAACATGTGTTTTCTTGGTGATGTTTCATTGGTTCCTCTTTGTTGATGTTTGGAGGATTAACCTAAGAGACATCAACAAAGAATATAAAACATCACTACAAGTCCATCACCAATGTTTCCTTTCCACACATGATCCTATAGTGTTGAATACTACTGAAGAGTGCTTGTGATAATGGGATAAGGTTATGATGAGGTGATAATATTTGTAGGTTATGTATAGTCATCAGAAAATGGTTACAATGGTTAACAATGAGTTCCAAAGGTTTACATCATGCCTACAATATGGCATTAATATGTTGAATAATCAATTAATGCTTTGCACTTCATTCTTTGAAGTGTTGATCACTTGATAATGTTTTTGATGAACCAACACCTCACTCCAAGGTTTCTTTGGTTGTTAGGCTTCTTGGAAAATTTTTCCCCATTTTTTTCAGGGTGAAGCCTTCATTGGATTTCATTGCCAAGGTATGGTTTGATTTGGTTTTCCCATTAAGTGAGATGCATTATACTTAATAGACTTGATGGTTTTCCCATTGAATAAGACATGTTACATTCAATAGACTTGTAGGTGAAGCATGATAAAGGAGATGTCAAATGGCCATAATGCATGAGTGTTAAACATAGGTCAACATTTTTTCTTAGGATGAGGAAGGCCATAATTAAGCTATGGAGTTTGGCTTAAGGAGAGATAGTGAGAATGATGTCAAACAAGCACTCTTGGCACGATAGGAAAAACTCTCCAAATCTTGTGCATTGAGGTCACATGGTAACTTGTTGCCATAATGAGTTATACTATCATGATAACTCCAAGCTTTTTCCTACAAGCACAATTCCAAGGGAGAAACAAAATAAGATAAAGAAAGCATGTTGTCACAACATAATGCATAGGGTTACATGAAAGAATCAGTGAACCAGCCCACCAAAGGTTACAACTATTACACCGAAAATGGATTTGCATCTTGCATTACATATGTTTTAAAGTTTTTCAATTTAATTATTGTGCCAAAAGAGATAGATAAAGGAAAGTAAGCTCACTTGTTATTGGTCACTACATTCATGTATGGAAATGTTGGTACCTGCCAAGAAAATGTGTTAGATATAACAAGGTTTTAGATAGGAATGATTGACCAGATTGGCCAATTCATTCCCATCCATGTCTGCTATCTAGAAGGCTCCATTGTCATAATCCTTGGTGATCAAGAAAGGCCCTTCCCAGTTGGCTAAGAATTTATCCGCATGCTCATGGACAACCTTGAGGACCAGGTTCCCTTTTGTACTGACCTAAATCATCGGTGTAAGGCTGGAAGGGAAAACAAACACTGAAAGATCGTTGGGTAGACACAGCTGACCCTGCCTTTGCCCGAGGGCAAGCTGGAAAAGAAAATGAAGGCAGAGTGCCTTGGATGGTTTGCACGCAAATCAACCAAGGACTTCCCCGAGCGTAAACTATGGCCTACGCTGGGTTTATCATAACTGATGTTTGAAATGTAAACAGTGTGCATGAAATGTAAACAGAAATGTATGCAGAACTGGTATTGTAAACAAAACGTAAATTGAATGTAAAACAAAGCAAAAAAAATAATGGCTGGCAAAATGAGCTGTATTGTATTGCTTAGAAAAGATGTGCACTGGTCAAAGCGTAGCTGCACGTGTGGATGGCAAGTCAAGTGCCAAGCCCTGAGGTGATGTGATGTGTTTCAGGAGTGCTTGGATGCTAGAAGTCAAGTGTGTCCAAGAGCCCAAGGATTGCTAGTCTAAGTTTCCTAAGCCGTCAACCTTCAAAATTGCCACCCCATTTATGTGAATTGACAAGATATTTATAGTGTTGAATCGAGCTCAGATGCGGAGTTCAAGAATGGAATCAATGGCTAGGAGATGAGAGGAAAGTGGATCTAGCGACACGTGTTCGATGGACAACTGTATGTGAGTTGGACGTGTGTGGGAAAGGTACGTTCTGGACTAGGTGCATTGTATCTTACAACATGTGACAACTCACTCAAGCTAGCTTACACTCATGAAAGCACATACAATTCCAAGTGTTAGAGCCTGAAAAGCTTAAGAATGGAAATTTACAATGAAATGATAATGTACAACACGAGAAATTGGCTCTGGCTCGCTTGAAACTTCTGGATCTCTGACTTGACTACTACAGGATGTCGATTTGAGTGGTTCTGTGGCTGTTTGAGGTGTCTCTGCTTGACAAGAACTTCCAGCATGAGTTGATTTAGTCTTGCATGTCCTTAGCATGCACATGCTACACTCACGCTGCAACATGACCTGAGCGTGACCTCAGCATGAGTGAGCTAGAGTGATGTGTTTTACACCAAACTTTGATTTTTGAAGCCTGATTCTTGAAGTGTAATTATTGACTGACTGTTATTAACAAATTGAGCTTGAAAGTGCCTTGTTTTGAGCCATTTTTGGGTAGGTCATGCTGGACTCACGCTGCCAGAGTGAGTGCAGCATGACCACAACGTGCCCTATAAAAACTTGCAATTTTCTTGGAATTCTGGAGGCTAAAGTCTAAAGTTGTCAACAATGAGTCTTGATGATGACTTGCACTTTGAAAACCAGATCATTTTGACTCAGTTTTGGGCCTAAAAAGTTATGCACGCTACACTCACACTGCCAGTGTGACCTCAGCATGCATGACAGCGTGTGTGAGGAAAAGTGAACAGTTTGTCTCCAAATTTGAATTCCTGAATGCTAAAACTTGGAGTAAACATTAGTGGCCTTCCAAGATGGCTTATGCCATAGAAATCAGATTATTCTCACTCGATTTTGGATCTGTCAGAGTCTTTCATGCTATACTCACACTGCCAATGTGACCTTAGTGTGACTACAATGTGATCGAGAAAATTGCAAGCCAACATGAGTTCTCAGGACAAGCTAGTGTGTGTTCTCCCAAATTTTGCCTCCGAAAGCTCAAGTGTCAGTCGTTCTTGCTTCAAAATGTTAGGCTGAAATTAGTGGTGCTTCATTGACCCCTCTTTGTTGATGTCTAGAGGAATCCACCCAAGAGGCATCGACAAAGAAGTGCAAAACATCATGAACAACCAAGTACCAAGCATTAACCATCAGCCCTTGGCTGGACGTCATCGCACCATGTTCAAAAGTACATGGGATTGAGGGAATGTAGTTCAAGATGTGAGGGGATTGGTTGTAAATAGGGGAAGCCAGGAGTTGATCAAAGATGATAATTGCTGCCAAGATTGTGGGAGAGGAATGTTCTCATGTAAATGAGCTATATCTTTGGTCCTTCTCAATAGCCAGTGTTTAGCAGACTCAGAGCCAAGACATAGGAGGTACGTTCTTTAGAGAAATGGAACTCTCATAGAGTTTTTATAGGGTCCGTTGTAAACAGCCAAAGCCACACGATGATGTGTAACTCTTTGAGACACAAGTGTAACTATTTTCCAAGACAATTGCCTTCTCACCTAGGGCTTGTATGAGAATAGCCAATAGTCTTTGGTTTATGATGTCAACAAGGTTATGAAGACCTTTTCTGTACATTTCGCTCTTTGAACTTTTTGTTCTTTTTCTTTTTGTTTCTTTCTTCTTTTCTTTTTTTTCTTTTGTTTTTCTTTTCTTGTTATTTTTGGTCTTTTTGAAAGAGCTTACTTTCATTCGTGTGCTCGTGCTCATGCGTTAGCATTTTGTATCATGTACTATGTACTGTGTTTTGTGTTGCAACTACTTAGAGAGTTACAGTGTGTAACAATATATCAAGAGCTTTGGGGGAGTAGAATGTATCAGGGGAGTGTAATTGAATAGGCTAAGGGGAACATGATGGGGAATAAGGAGTGTATCAAAAGTTGGGAATGTACTTATGAATGGATTGACTAACCTAGTTACATGCATCAGGAAGAATGTGATACCTTGTCATCATGATGAAGTGCATCTATGTACGAACGCCTCAGGTGTGTCATCCTGCAAACACAACTCCAAGAAGATAAGAAAAAAAAATGAAATAGTTAACTAAGCACTTTAAATAAGGAGACAGAGCCACCACGTGAAATTTTCAAAGTAGACAGCATCAGCCTCATCAAGGCCCATGAGATGAATTATGCAGCAAGTTTTGATGGAACATGTACAGCTAATTGCAACAACACATCGTTTTAAGTTCTTGCCTGGTCGTTGATGATGTCGCCAGTTTATAGTCTTAGTGGACTGTTGCAGATTAGTTTCACATCATAACCCTTTGGATGGTGCCAGTTTAGCGTCGTAGCGGATGGTGTATTGCTAGTTTATAGTCATAGCCGACCATGAAGAGGAAAACCAATTTATAGTCTTAGTGGACTCTGGATGCTAGTTTCACGTCATGGTGGATGGATGTGGTAGTTTAGTGTCGTACCAGATGGAGCTCTGTGGTGTCATTTTATTGTCATACCTCTAGGAAATTTCTGTGGTGCCAGTTTCAAGTCATAGCCCCAGGACTATTTTGTGGTATCAGTTTTAAGTCATGATGCCAGGATTGTTTTGTGGTATCATTTTTAAGTCATGATGCCAAGATTGTTTTGTGGTATCAATTTTAATTCATGATGCTAGGACTGTTCTATGCTATCAGTTTTAAGTCATGATGCCAGGACTATTCTGTGGTATCAGTTTTAAGTCATGATGCAAGGACTAATTGTTGTGCTAGTTTAACATCATGACTCAAGGATGAGTTGTGCCAATTTATAGTCATAGCGAACTATTCGTGCTAGTTTATAGTCATAGCAGACTGGTGCTTACCTTGCTTGTGTAAGGTGTTATGCTACATGCATGGTCATGCTGCGTGTCTACGAGATCCTATAAAAATCAACTAGACAGAAAACAAAATCAAGCAACACCTATTGTAGATAGAGTTAAAATGTATGAGTGTAAGAAAAGTAATGCAAAAGTGATAGTTTTAAGCCATTCTAGGCTGTAAGCTAGTTTAAGCGATGCAAACAATGTGTAAACTAAGTTGATGAATGTGTAAATAAAGCAAAATGCGTGATCTAAGTGAGCGGCTAAAATGTAAATGCATAGGCTAGTGCAATGTAAAAAAAAGTCAAAATAAATGGCAAGTGGAGGCAAGGGGTAGGCAGGCATCCACATTTTTGACCAAGGGAAAGTCTTGGTCATGTAGTTGCTTCCTAACCAGGCATGGATTAGGGAGCATGCAAGGCTTAGGATCCTCTGGGGCACTATTGGATTCAACCACTCATTCGGGTGTGTTAGCCTTAGGCATTTCATTGGTTACTGTACGTGTACCACCAAGAAACTCTTCTTCCAAAACTTGCACCATGTCTACATCGTGGATAGTTGAAGAAGAAGCGTTATCACCATGGATGATTACTTGACCACCTTGGTATGGAAGGTGGATTTATTGGTGGATGGAAGAGGAGATAGCACTTAGTTGGGCTAGCCAAGGCCTACCTAGAATCATGTTGAAACCTGACATCTCTTTATGACAGTGAAGTCTGCACTGGTGGGGAATTACTCTCCTGCCACAAAGGCTAAGTTGATTGTACCCCTAACTATGACACATGATCTATTGAAGGATTTTAGACACGTGGTTTTGGTTGGCTTGATTTCATCTGCCAGGCCTAGTTTGTTGATGACAGAGTGCAAGACTACGTTTGTTGCTGCACCATCATCTACATGCACTCTGCAGACGGTACACTATCCAACACAAATGCTGATGGATAGTGGGGCTGTAGTGACCTCCCCTCGTTCAGGGTTGACTTTTATTACATCATTGCGAAGGGCTAAGGTTGCTGAACCTGATTCTTGTGGTGTAGGAGGTAGCATTGTTGAATAGATGGATGCCTCATCTGCAAGGATATCCTCTGTAACAGGAATGGAGGTGAAGATCTGGGCCAATGCTTGGGAGTGAGAAGATAAGGTCATGACCAGGTCATACAAACTCAACGTTGTGCTCTTTTCTTGAGCTTTTGTTTCACTTGGGTTAGCATAGTTACAAATTCTTTGTCATTAGCCATTATGTTGGCCTTGACTTCCTCCATGTGGTTTGAAAGATAGATCTCTTGTGGAGGGGACTTGGGCTTGGTTTTCTTGGCTTGTTTGGGGGTAGGGTCCCCAGTGTTTGGTTGTTGCTTACTAGTTGTGGCCTTTGCTTTAGCCATGATGGTTGCGAGATGCGCGTTTATCCTCTTGCATTGCCATATGGTGGGCCTACCTGGGTTGCTAGTGGGGTCGACCCTTGAGGGAGGAGGGATCGAGAGGTTGCCCACTATTGGCTTTGGGTAGGTGAGGGGCCATCACATTGTGGCACCCTTATGATAAAGGGTGGCTTAGGAGTTGTTGTGTGACTAACTTGTTGTGACACCTTGATGAAGAAAGGTTGCTTAGCAGTTTTTGTTGCTGTGTCATTCTAGTTTAACATCTTAACAGACGGTTGGTAGTTTAACGTCATTTTAGACGCAAAGGCTGTGGCAGCTGCATGAGGTGGCACTTTGATAACAAAGGAAGGCCTCTTACTTGTGGAGGCTATGGGAATGTTTGCCTTGTTAGGAGGCACATAGATCATAAGAGGTTGTTGCATAGGTTTGGGTTTGCCACCTATGCTAATTGAGTTTATGATGTAGGAGGCATCGTCTGTGTTGGATTGACTTGCCATGTTGATCACCAATTGGCCTTGTTCTATCATTCTCTGTAGGTCATCTTGCAAAGCACGATAGTTTTCTATACTGTGACTAGCTAATTGATGGTAATGACAGTATTGGTCCAATTTAAAATGTTGTGGGACCGAGGGCTCATTTGGTACTGCTAATGTGGGGTTCTCTAGTAGTTCATAGTACCTATCATGTTTTTGGCAGGTAATCACCAACACGTGTTTGTGTTGGATTTGCTTGGCTTTCAAGAGTTGCTCCAATAGTTGAGAGGATTGCATCAGTAACGGTGTATACTTTGAGCAGTCCTTGCGATGAAAGTTGGGCCTTGGGGTGGCCCCTGCCGATGTAGGTGAGTTGCCACCAAAGTTGGCGGCTTTGTCAGCTGGGGCTTTGGGTTGCTTAGCTGTTGGGCCCCAGTTGGTTGCATTTGTGCTTGAGGCCACCATGGCCACTATTGTGTTTTTCTTACAAGTATGTTGGTTTCTGTAGGCCACATAAGCTAGGTCATTTCTTGATTGTGCCACCTCTTCTATGTTTTTAATCTGTGCAAACACTTGACTTTAATTACAAGCACTCAAGTAATAAAGTTTTAACTTAATAAAATCATTCATAGAGGTCTTAAAAATGGTGAGCAAGTATGTCTCAGGTATGGACTCGTGGAGTTCGTTGAGGGCTACGCTCCACCTTTGGATAAATTTCTATGCTGGCTCTAATGGCGCTTGTTTAATCTGAATCAGTAAATCCATAGTGGCTTCAAGTTTTATCTTATACTTGAAACAGGTGACAAACTGGTGCAAAAAATCCTCCAGAGAGGATATGGAGTTACAGGGTAAGGCTCGGTACTAGTCTAAGGCTTTTCCCATTAAGGACATAGCAAATGCCCATAGAATTGCATGAGGCCAGGCCTGAAGGAGTAGACATTCTAGTCAAAATTTCACTAGGTGGGCATTTGGATCTCCCTCTCCATTGTACTTGGTTAGCTAAGGTAATGGGATTTCCTTTGGCAAGGTTAATGGTGGAACTGAAGGGTGGATTAGGTCATCTTGGTAGAAATCAAGCACCTTGACTTCCTTGGTGTTTGTGGTTTTAAGGCCTTGTACCTCTTCAGTCAACATGTGCATCATTTTCTTCATGTCTACCCACTCTTGGGTGGTAGGCAGACCGGTGGGTTGAATGGATTGTGATTGGTAGTAATTTGGTTGTTGCATTGTTTGTGGAAAGGGAGGTTGTTGGATTTTCGGTTGTTGTGGTGGAACAACATTCAAGGATGGGATTAGAGGATGTGGTATGTTATATAGAGTAGTTTGGTGTTGCTAGATAGCTGGTGAAACCCACTACCCAGCCATAGGTTGTGAGGTGACACCTTGAACGTGTTGTGCTGAAGTGGTCAGAGGTGTCCCATGGGTTTGTTCTTGTGGTATGTAATGGACGGATGTGGAAGCTGGTACTTCTTGTCGAGAAATCGATCCTCACATGTATGCAGACGAAGAAGGAAGCATGGTCCCTTCCAGGAAAGGTTGGAAAAATTGGTTTGTATAGGCATGAGGATTGATGGTATGGTACGAATCCCCATGCTCAAATTGGGTGGCAAAGTCATCTTCCTCGTCTTAGCTCTAAGGCTCTATCAGGGGTGACTGTAAGGCTTGAATCCTTGCCATGAGAAGGTGATATATGAGTTGATGATGGGGCTTAGAAAGAGGGATTATGTTAAATGCTGAGGGAATGAACTCATGACCTCCTTTGTAAATGAGTTCGTAGTTTCGTTTTGCTTCTATTTCTACGCGATCGATAGGCAACTTGGCTTGAATCTTCACACAAATGAAGTTGTATTGTTCTGGTGTGAGGATTGCACAAGTAGGGTTGATCTAGGAAGATTCCATGACAATGTGTCTAAGCTGATAGCATGCAACATGACTAACCTGTAGCATGTGCAGTGTGAATAACCTACACAACGTGTGCAGCGTGACTAACCTGCAGCATGTGCAACGTGAGTAGCTGGCAGCATGTAGCATGAGTAACTCACAGCGTGTGTAACTAGATTCAGCATGAGTAAGCTTAGTGTGTGTGATAGCATGAGTAACTCATAGTGTGTGTAACTGGCTTTAGCATGGGCAAGCTCAGTGTGTGTGACAATGTGAGCAAGCTCAGCGTGAGTGACTAGGCTTAGCGTGAGCAAGCTGATTTGAGTTTCAGCGCTTGGCAGCATTAGTAAGTCAAGCTGGACGACAAGTTGGGTTTTAGTTTTAGTGCTTGGTTTTGTGCAGCGTTTTGAATTGTAGTGTGACCAAGGTTTTGACAGATGGTAAACAAGTAAGGCCCTCCTTCTAGTGCCAATTTACTGTACTGACCTACATCGTTGATGTAAGGCTGGAAGGGAAAACAAATACAAAAAGATCATGGGCAGACACAGCTAACCTTGCCTTCACCTAAGGGCAAGCTAGAAAAGAAAACGAAGGCAGAGTACCTTGGATGGTCTGCACGCAAATCAACCAAGGACTTCCCCGAGCGTAAACTATGGCCTACGCTAGGGTTATCGTAACTAATGTTTGAAATGTAAATAATGTGCACGAAATGTAAACAAAAATGTATGCAGAATTGGTATTGTAAAAAAAACATAAATTGAACGTAAAACAAAGAAAAAAATAATGGCTAGCAAAATGAACTGTATTGTATTTCTTAGAAAAGATGTGCACTGGTCAAAGCGTAGTTGCATGTGTGGATGGAAAGTGAAGCACCAAGCCTCAGGGTGATGTGATATGTTTCAAGAGTGCTTCGATGCTAGGAGTCAAGTGTGCCCGAGCACCCAAGGATTGTTGGTCTAAGTTTCCTAAGCCGTCAACCTTCAAAATTGCCACCCCATTTATGTGAATTGATAGGATATTTATAGGGTTGGTCCGGGCTTGGGTGTGGAGTTTAAGAATGGAATCAACGGGCTGGGAGATGAGAGAAAAGTGGATCTAGCAACACGTGTCCGATGGAAAACTGTATGTGAGTTGGATGTGTGTGGGCAAGGTACGTTCTGGACCAGGTGCATTGTATCTTACAATGTGTGAAAACTCACACAAGCTAGCTTACGCTCATGAAAGCACATACAATTCAAAGTGTAAGAGCCTAACAAGCTCAAGAATGGAAATTTACAATGAAATGATAATGTACAACAAGAGAAATTGGCTCTAGCTCACTTGAAACTTTTGGATCTCTAACTTGACTACTATAGGATGTCAATTTGAGTGGTTTTTTGGTTGTTTGAGGCATCTCTGCTTGACAAGAACTTCCAGCATGAGTTGATTTAGTCATGCATGTCCTCAGCGTGCACACGCTACACTCACGTTGCAGCATGACCCCAGCGTGACCTTAGCGTGAGTGAGCTAGAGTGATGTGTTTTGCACCAAACTTTGATTTTTGAAGCCTGATTCTTAAAGTGTAATGATTGACTAACTTTTATTGAAAAATTGAGCCTAAAAGTGCCTTGTTTTGAGCTATTTTTGGGTACGTCATGCTGGACTCACGTTGCCAACGTGAGTGCAGCATGACCACAGTGTGACCTGCAAAAAATTGCAATTTTCTTGGAATTCTGGAGGCTGAAGTCTAAATTTGTCAACAATGAGTCTTGATGATGACTTGCACTTTGAAAACCAAATCATTTTGACTCAGTTTTGGGCATGAAAAGTTACGCATGTTGCACTCACGTTGCCAGCGTGACCTCAGCGTGCATGAAGAAAAGTGACAGTTTGTCTCCAAAATTGAATTCTTGAATGCTGAAACTTGGAGTAAACATTAGTGGCCTTCCAGGATGGCTTACACCATGGAAATCAGATTATTCTTACCTGGTTTTGTGTCAGTCAGAGTCAGTCATGTTGTACTCACACTACCAACGTGACTTCAGCATGACTATAGCTTGACCGAGAAAATTGCAAGCCAGCATGAGTTCCCAGGACAAGCCAGCATGAGTTCTCCCAAATTTTGCCTCCGAAAGCTCAAGGGTGAGTCATTCTTGCTTCAAAGTGTTAGGCTAAAATTAGTGGTGTTTCACCTTTCTTGATCTTTTTCTTATTAAGGTCATGATGGTGTTTTTGTTTCTTCCTCTCTTGGTATCACTCAATGTGAGTAAGTGTTCATACTCGTTACTCCTCCACCAAGTCCAAGTCCATGATATGTAGCTACTTATTCTATTCATCATTGATGAAGTCTGATAGGGCTACTTGTAGTAATAGAACATGCAATTCAAGAGACAAAATAGCTTCAAAACCATACACCATGATATATGGGGTTACACTAGTGGCAGTTTAATAGGTTGTTCAGTAAGCCCAAAGTGCATGGACAAGTCACTCATGCCACTTGCATCTACTAATTTTTAGCATCTTTTTAAGTTCACAATAGCCTTGTTGCTAGTGTTAGCTTGTACATTGGATTAAGGGTAGTATGGTGATGAAAAGCAATGCTTAAAGCCTAGGTCATGACAAAATTTTTTTGTTTCTTGGCTAATAAATTATGATTCATTATTTGTAACTATGATCATAGGTATGCTAAAACAACCTACTATGTTATCAAGTATAAATCTATAGACTTGTTGATAGGTTGTTGCCCTTAGGGGAATAGCTTCAACCCACTTTGTAAAGCATTCGGTTGTGGTGATGATGAAGCTATGCCCTATGAAAGACTTAGGCATTATAGGTCCAATGATACCCAGCCCCCACTATTGGAATTGCCAGGTTATTAGAGTAGTGTGTAACTTAGATGGTGGCACATGTATTATGCTACTATATCATTGACAAGTGTCACAAGTTTTCACCTTCTGTAGGTAGTTATTTTCCATCTAGGGCTAGTAATAGCCTAGTCATCTAATTTTAGTGGCCATGGCTCTAGGTCATTTATGTCCTTCGGATATAGCCTCATGAACTTGCTCAAGGACTATGTGGGCTTTAATCTTGCCCAAGCACACTAAAAATATGCCATTGTAAGACTGTTGACATAATGTGTTATCACCTATGATGACATACTATTTTGACCATTTATGTACGACGTCCTTTTGAGAAGTAGTTAGGCCCTATGAAGATTCACAATGCATAAGGTAAAACTTGATATCGTCATACCATTTCAATGGAGGGTTGGTATAGACGAAAGCTACAAAGTTATCCTCATTATTCTACATGATGGAAATAGCATAGTTAACAATTAAGGAATGCAATTTTCTAAACACGTTAGGTGTCATACTAAGAGCTAAGGTTGCAATGGCATTGGCTAGCATCTTCTCTATTCAGGATACATGTTGGATATCAATGTCTATAAATTGGTGTACTAGATTCTTAGGTCATAATAAGATTGTAAATGTTAGGCTTTACATGCATAAGCCTAAGTTATTTGGTTAACCACAAGTTGTGAATCACTTTTGATCATTAAGAATTTGATTCCTTGATCATGAGCTAGCATCATTTCTCTGATTAATCCTTCATACTCTGCTACATTGTTGGTACATGATAATTCAAGATGGATAGCAAAGGGTTGGATTTCACTAGATGGTAATGTTATGATGGTAATAGCATTAGCCCCATGGGTAGTCAAAGCTTCATCAAAGTTCATGACCACCTCATAGCCCTTGGATACATTGCTAATAATGTTAATGTATTCATTTGTGAATTTGGGGTCTATGGCTACATGGTCTTCTACTAGTGAAGTAGTAAATTGTATGGCTATAGGTTGACCTTTTGTTTAGGCTCGGGAGATGTAATGAAGGTCAAATTCAGCTACTATGGCTTTCTAATAGGCTATATGACTACTTTCATAGATATTGGTCATGATGGCTCTAAGTACGTTATCTTTGCAAATGATGTTGACATGGCTCCTAAAGAGGTAATGCCAACACTTTTTCAGTGATAAGACTAAGTCTAGACAATACTTCTCCACTTCGGTGTATTAGGTCTCATGGGTAACTAATGCATGACTTAAGTATTATACAAGTAACTTTGCTTCATCATCTCATTTCTAATAGAGTAGCAAGGCAATAGACATGGTAGGGATAGCAAGGTAGATGTAGAAAGGCTTATCCTCTTGTAGAAGATAAATTGTAGGTAGTTATGCCAACTCTTGTTTAAGGTTTTCAAAGGCCTCTTGACATTGAGCTATCGAATCATAGTAAACTATTTTCTTAAGAAAGTGTTGCATGGGTTGTAACTTATCCATAAGACTAGTTATAGACCTACAGATAAATTGTAATCTTCCTTGTAGTCCATGAAGTTCCTTGAGGTTAGTTGGTATTGCCAAGTTGGATATGGCCTTAACCTTACTAAGATCAACACGTATTCTTACTTTGAATACTACAAAGCCAAGCATCTTATTGATTTTGATGCCAAAAGCATACTTATTAGGATTGATCCTATGTTCATATTTGAGGTATCATTTAAGCACAAGGTCAAGGTCATGTGCATAGTTATCGGTCACTTTGGAATTAATGACTATATCATCTACATAGTCATTGAGTAATCCTAGAATATAGTCACTAAAGATATACATCATAGCTCTCTGGTCTCTTGCTCTTGCATTCTTCAAGACAAAGGGCATTATGGTGTAACAAAAGGTACCCCAAGGGGTTATGAAGGTCATACTAAGTTGATGTTCTAGGCTAAATCTAAATTGGTGGTATTTTGAGAACCCATCCATGAAGGATAGTAAGGCATGCCCAACCATAGTATCAATAATTTGGTAAATACTAGATAAAGGAAAATCATCCTTAATGATGGCCTTATTTAGGTCTCAAAAATCTATGCAAATACATATACTCTTTTTTTTTCTCAGGGACTACCACTATGTTGGAAATCCATTCTATGTAATCGACAGCTCCAATGAAACCAACATAGTATAATTTTGTGATTTCATTATGAATTTCTAGGGCTAAATTAGACCTAATCTTGAAAACATTTTGCTAACTGGTCTAATGCTAGGATCAAGTATGATGTTATGTTAGACTATATGTGGGTCAAGACTTGGCATATCCTCATATGACTAGGAAAAGGCCTTAATGTTATCCTGAAAGATGTTGGTGATGTATTGAGCCTATTGAGGATCTAGTGAGAAGCTTAATTTTAGTGTTTTCTCCTCACCACTATGTGTTGTGATGGGAACTTCAACTAGAGAGTCCTCAGTAATGTCACCTACCTCAAGATCAAGGGTTTTGACTAGGTTTCTGGTCCACTAGAGAGGTTTCTCTATTGAGGCTATATGGTCAACAAGACTCCCAGGCTTAATATCTTGGAAATTAGGGTTGATACATCATTCAACATTACCATGATGTCCACTTAGGTTCAATGTGAGGATTAAGACCTTATAACTTAGAAGGGGGAACGAATAATTTCCTTAAAATAAAAATACATAGCCATAAAAACCACAACCAAATTTAACATGGTTCCCTAACTTGGGTAGTTCATACTCAAAGGATAGATCACTTACACACATCCAGACTCTATTTCTTTGAAATATGGTTTGAAGGGTACCACACCCTATACAAGCTCTAAGCTCTGCTTTTGAGCATTTCATCATCACAAAACCACTCAACCTTGCAAAGTCCCAAAAAGCTTAGAAAGTGGTTTCAAGTATCCCAAAATATTTACAAATTGAGCTCTGCTTCGAAGTGTTTTGATGCTATACAAACACTCAATCCCGTAGGATCTTAATAGGCTCAATTACAATGCCTTCTCACAAGAAGCACATCAACCCCAATAGGGCGACAAGAGAGAAACAAAATCATAAGGAAAGAATGTAACTCAATTTATAGATCCTTACACTTTGAAGCACAATTCAAAAACCAATCAAGCAAATGATTTTACAAATGAAGTACACAAGTACAATATACAATGATTACTTTGATAGTGACAATTCATGCACAACAATTGTACTATACCCAAGAGAATGAAATCTTCTCATAGCCTTAGAGTTTCCAAAATTACTAGAATAAGGTTATAAGCTATCTAATGGATAGTGTAGACATCTCCTTCGAGATTTGAATGTCTCTTTAAAAATGACTTCAAGTTTGGAAACATCTCTAAGGCTCCCACAAAAATATAACTAGGATAAGAACCATCTATTTATACCACAAACTATTCGTACAATCTATACACACACTATCCATACAATATGACTGTTGAAATGTCCTCAACATGTACAAAACTACATATGTGCAAGTCCACATCACAAACAGATATGTGTACATCATCAAATTGTCCAAATGTCCAAGTCCACATCAAAAACTCTCTCCTTCTTTTGGAAATAAGCAAAAAGAAGAGATGATCCAAGAATTCTATACACTGATTTTTGTAGCATCATTAGAGTTCTCATCATCTGGATCAGCTATAGCTCTAGATGATCTATACATCTCCTTCTCGTTGTCATCACTACTAGTGTTGGTTCTAGTCACACACTACTCAATATCATCATCTAAAGATGGGATCTAGACATGGGCCCTCTGTGGATGAAGCTTCATTAAAAAAAAGGATGAAGTTGGAGGAGCTGTTTGAGCTGGATTTTATTGAGAGGATGAGGAGGCACCCTTTCTCTAATAGGTGATGTCAATAGTGAGTCTCCATTGGGATGAAGTCCCAAAAATACTCTCCATAGGCCTACTACTTAAATGATCTAGGAGCATCACCATGAAGTGGAACATTGGATCCAGGCTGCTCCCCTTAGACAAGTGCCTATGCTACAACTAGCTCATTAGGATTTGATGCATTACCTAAGTCATAGGCTTAGGAAGGTCTAGTCACACGAAATGTCTTGATGAAGTAGGAATATCCTCATCACTATTTGAGATGGGAGGAGTGATGATATCCTCAAAATATTATCCATCAGGAGGAAGTGGTACTCCAGCATCATCCATTCTCTTACGCAAGTAAGAGAGATTCCTGCTAATCATTCCAAAAGTACAAACAAACAACTATAGTAGCTTCTTCAGGTAAAATATCATCTACTCACCAATAGAATTAGATCTTCTCAACTA
Organism: Gnetum montanum; assembly: GCA_015680685.1. Classification (NCBI taxonomy): domain Eukaryota; kingdom Viridiplantae; phylum Streptophyta; class Gnetopsida; order Gnetales; family Gnetaceae; genus Gnetum; species Gnetum montanum. The sequence continues at coordinate 1,142,179 of MNCI01000520.1, read as the reverse complement.
AGGAGAGACCCTTGATGATGATGATGTTATCTTCTTTTATCATGGAGATGACCTGGCATTAGGTCCTTCTTCATCTGCATGTGAGAAGCTCTTCTTCTTTGCATTCTCTCAAAGGCTCCTATTGCCTTTGAGTAAAGGCATCTTTGAAGTGGAAACACCTCTCTGATAGATTAATAGGTTGATGAGATGAGTATGGCCAAAGATCCTCTCTTTGGTAAACATGGTCAACATGTCACAATAGAGACTATGGCCCAAGTCCAATGGCTATCCTGTAAGTAGGCAAAAGAGAAAAAAAGCTTGTGGTGGCAAAAAATACTTATAACTTTCCCCTTTTACAATAATTTTATATAGAACAATAAGGAATAAGATGGAAACATCTGGACAAAATCTATTCATGTAATCTCTACCTCTACCAAATGACACTAACTCTCCAAACAAGGCATCATAGAACTCATCATGTATGATGGGAATTATGCCATTTGAAAAGATATCATTCCTAGATTGAATGGAAATCCAAAATAAATTCACAATAGAAATCCCAAGAAGTGCATTCACAACTTGGGGAGACACATCAATTGCAAGATCCCTAGTCATAGATGTAAATGCTAGAACAACAACATTAGTAATAAAAATATTACAAAGAATTCTCTGATAAGAAATTCAAGAACCAAGAAATCCATAGTAATGAAAGTAGCCTAGTTCAAAACTTGAAAATAATTCATCAAATATTTTTACCTATGCAAAGGAAAGGAAAATGAATACTCATAAATGATATTCACGATTCAAGTTACCATAAACTAGTGCTAGGCATTAGTAAATCTAAATTGGGGAGAATAGGTGCTTAGAGTGCTTGTGGATCCTCCCCTAGACTTATTCTTAGGAAACATCCTTGATTTTCTAACGTTCTTGTGGGCCATAGCTACTCAAATCACTATCACTGGTGGTGCCCTGGTCATCTCCTTATGGTCATCTCCAATGAAAATGAATAGAAATGAGGGTTTGGGAACTTATAACTGTGGAAAATGAGGGTTTTTAATGAGAAATATGACATCTCCTTTGGAAGAAAGAGGTCTCATACACACCTATTACTAAGAGTAGACATCTCTTTTTGAAAGTAGACGTCTCTACCATGTTGAAGGAAAAGATAGGAAGATGTCTCATTTTAGGAGTAGACGTCTCTATGTAGACATCTCCTTTTGAGATAAGACATTTTTAGGAAGATGTCTCCTTAGGAAGAGGCTGAATAGGATGGGGTTTGGAAAATATTGCCAAGGATTATAGTCTTAAAGAATGCTTACAAAGAATTTAAAAACTTACCTCTACTTACCTTTCTTACTGAAATGAATAAAGGTTCCTAGCATGCTAGAGAATGAGATTTCTCTTTCAAGGTTTCTCTTCTTACATAGAATTCTTCAATTTCCAAGGCTTTGCTCCCTCTCACAAATTTTTTGAAAAGAGTCTCCTCATTTTCTTATTCCTTCCTTTTGACTCTCCATTCTTTCTTAACCCTTTGTCCTTTTGAGTTTTCTAATTCTTCCAATCATCCTACATAGTTTCATTTCTCAATGCATTAAGACCTAGGAGTCTTATGTTATGACCAGATATTCATATGATAAAACTTTAAATTGCACTCTCATTGATTATGTCCAAATTTATGAAAATAATAACATCTCACCTTCCTATAGTAGTTAAAGTGATCATATCTCGAAGTTGCTCTTGGTTGAGTTGTAGTGCTTGTTGATTCTTCATTCTTTGGAGTGACCTTAGGTTGAGATGGAGTTTGTGTAGATGATTCATCTTATGTACATCATCCTAGTTCACTCTTATCATGTGGACTTCTTCCTTGTCCTAGGACCATCCTTAGGGACTCTTTCCCTTTAACTAGCCTTTCATTCACAATTTTTACATCTACAAGCTCTTCCTTCATCTACTCACACGACTTGGTTACTTCTTTATTGTTAACCTTAAGGTCTAAGATTTATTTTGTGAGGTATAAAATATTTGAAGTTAAGGAAGAAATGTCTTGATCCTTAATTTTTAATTTTTTACTCAACTTTGTACAAAGATTTTGAAAAGATGAAAGTTCATTACACAAAAGTTCATACCTTTGTTCTTCATTTTCAAATTCATCTTCTAAGCTACCAACCTCATCATGAGTGAGAGACATGCAAATGAGATGTGAATATTTTGTGGCCTCATCTACCTCTTCTTCACTTCTCTCTCCATCATTCCAACTTTTGTAGAAGTTGGTCTTTTTCAATTCCATATCGTTTCTATCCCACCTTTGCCACTTACCATTACTAGGACATTCAAAGGACACATGGCCTCTTCCACCACAAATCCAACATTATATAAAAGAAGAATCAAAACTAGAACTTGAAAATTTTTTACCTCTTTTCTTGCCTTTGAATTAATTGGGTCTCTGCTAATTAATGCTCTTATTCATTTTTGCGATAAGTCTTTGCAGCCTTCTTGAGAGAAGAGCTATTTCTTCTTTATAATCCTTATCTTACTCATTAGGTTATTTTTCCTTGGAGGAAAATTTTAGAGTAATGGATTTTTATTTAATTGCCCCTTCACATAATAGGTTCATTTCATAAGCAATAAGAGAACTTTGAAGCTCTTCAAATTTCAGAATTGAGAAATCTCTAATTTCTTCCATGGCAGTAACCTTTGGTCTAAACTTTAGTTAGAGAGTTCTAATCATTTTTATTATGACATCACTTTCAAGAAAATGTTTACCAGTACCTCTAATAGCCACAACAAGATTATTTTCTATAGATAAATAATCTTTTACTTTCTCACCTTTTTTCGTTTTGAGCTTATTGTACTCACTTTTTAAGACTAAAAGTTTAGATTACTTAACTATTAAAGTTCCCTCATAGGTAGCCTCTAAAGTTTTCCAAATTTATTTAGCTTTTTTAGATCTAGATACTTTATTAAATTTAGATTTATTCAAAGCACAATAGAATTTTTTTTTCTTTTGAATTAGACATGAACTTATCTTGTTCTTCTTGCATCAACATGCTCCAAGACTTGATGGCCTTAGTTACATTGTTGATGGGTGGTGTGTAGCCTTCAAGGATGGATTCTCATACTTCAAACTCTATAGACTTGAAGAAGTGTTACATCCTTGCCTTCCAATAGGCAAAGTTGAACCCATCAAACATAGGTGGCTTTGTGTAAGATGAACCCTCTATAGTTTACTCTTAAAGTTGATGTTGAAAGAAAGAGTACCAAGATTTGATACCACTTGATAATCAAGAACTTAGAAGGGGGGATGAATAAGTTCCCTAGAAAAGAAATAAATAGCCACAAAAATCACAACCAAATTTAATATGGTTCCCCAACTTGGGTAGCCCACACTCAGAGGGTAAATAACTTGCACACCTCTAGACTTTGTTTCTCTAAAATGTACTTTGAAGGGTATCACAACCTGTACAAGCTCTAAGCTCCACTTCAAAGTGTTTCATTATTGTAAAACCACTCAACCCTAAAAGGTCCCAACAAGCTTAAAAATTGATTTCAAGGATCCCATAACTTTTACAAATTGAGCTATGCTCCAAAGTATTTTGATGATGCACAAACACTTAATTCTATAGGATCATAACAAGCTTAATTCTATTGCCTTCTTGCAAGAAGCACATCAACCCCAACAAGGTAACAAGAGAAAAATAAAATCGAAAGAGAAGAATGTAACTCAGTTTATAGGCCCTTGTACTTTGAAGCACAATTTAACAACCAATCAAGTAAATGATTTTACAAATGAAGTACACAAGTACAATATACTATGATTTCTTTGATAGTGACAATTCATGCATAAGACTTGTACTATATCCAAGAGAATGAAGTCTTCTTATAGCCTTGGAGTTTCCAAAATTACCTTGGAATTCATGCAACAATTATCTAATGGCTAGTGTAGACATCTCCTTCGAGACTAGGATGTCTCTCTAAAAATAGCTTCAACTTTGGGGAGACATCTCTTCTGCAATTGGGACATCTCTATGGGGAAGTCTCTATGGAGATGTCTTCTTCTGATAGGAGACGTCTCTTGTTTTTGGGAGATGTCTTCTCTTAGTCAACTCCACTTTAGCCAAGACATCTTTTGCTTCTAGGAGATGTCATCTTAGCTTTTGAATTTTGATTTCTTAGGATTTATCTTTCTGATTTAGCTTTCTCTTGATCATTAGAGAATCTTCATTTGTCTTGTAGTCTTCGTACTTCTCCATGTTCCCTTGAGTCCTTATTGTCTCCACTTTGAGATCTCATTGTAGATATCATTTTTGAGCTCTCCTTCATGTCTTGCAAAAACATCACTTTCCACAACATTATATGTTCTCCATTTTCCTTAAGGCTTTGACATACCAATAGGTCAACATAATGGTGAACTAATTTACTTCCAAGTATTCATACTCCAATCTTACATATCAACCATAAGCACATTAAGTGGAACCTAGGTAAAAATGAGTAAATAATGCCAAAATAATATAAAATATCATAGCAACTATGCAAACACATGCTATTTCATAGTCAAAAAAGGTGCAAACAAGCTCAACAAAGGTTATAAGAGGTAGATGAAGACAAATAAGCTAAAACAAAGGCCACATAAGCTTAAATAAAGGTCAAGGGATGGGAAAATTTGGTGGAATAGGACCAAGTGATGATCCAATGATAATATTTGTTGATAATGGAGAATAAGGTTAAAATAAGTTGAAACACAATGAAACAAGGCTAAACCAATCAAAGTAGGAAACATAAGATCAAACATGAATAACTATGGTTACATTTTTGCTAGTTTAAGATCTTAGTAGGTCGTGTTGCTAGTTCAAGGCCTTAGTAGATCATATTATGGTTACATGGTGTAAAATTATGGTCAAACCCCACCAAATGACATCAATCAAAGGATAAACAAGGTTAACAGAGGTCGTAAGATAGAGAATAAGGTAGATATGATGAAACTGAAGCTAGGTAAAGTTGAATGAGATCAATTGATGATAAGAAAGGTTAAAAATACATAGCAAGGTCAAAATAAGTCAAAACACCATGAAACAAGATCAAACTAGTCATGTTGGAAAAGATGTAGCAAACAAAGGTCAAAATTGGTCAACCAAGTTTAGTTTTTGCCAGTTTTAGGCCTTAGCAGGCCATGGTTCATATGTTGTCTAGTAAGTATGGGATGCTCTCAAAAGAGCATATAAGGATAAAATAAACAATGAAACATGATATAATGTCATAAAGGTGAAGAAACAATTGACAAAAGAATGGATGAGATGTTTACCATGAACTTATTGTTTGAGCTTTGAGAGATCAAGGAATATTTTTGATACAACATTATGGTCATCATCTCTCTTGTTTAGCATGGCAAGCTACATGCATTTTTCTTGGCAATTCAGTGTTATAGGGTTGGTGTTATTCACATCATTTTTGTTTTCATTATTGTTGGCCCCAATCTAAGTGTTAGGAGTTCCCTCTTAAAACTCCACCTCCAAACCTCAATCAATGTTGACATAGTTAACTAATGGTATCGATACATTATCTGTGTGGATCATAATTTTTCCTCTCTTCTATGGTAAATGAATCTCCTCATGTATAGAAGACAAAATTTCCTGAACCCTTGCTAACCATGGCCTTCCTAAGATCAAATTGAAGTTAGGTGTCTCTTCAACCACTAGGAGTTGGCACATGTAGGAAATTATTCTTTGACTATGAAATCCAAGGAGATGAAACCTCACATCACTACTCGTGATCCATTAAATGACTTGAGTGCTAAAGTAGTGATTTCTTAGATGTTCTCAATTAGGCCTAGCTTATCATCAATGGAAAATGGTACCACATAAGTTGCTGCCTCATCATCTACATGAACAAGATGGACCTTGTATCTACCAACACGTATAGTAATGAGAAGAGGGGTAGATAGCACCTCTCTATTTCAGGAGTCAATCTTCACTTCACTATCATGGAAGTTGAGCATGGGTGGATGCCCATTTTTCGTAAGTGAATCTTGCTCAATTATAGAGTGGATTGAATATTTGTTGGTGGGCATGTCTTTGCTCACAGGGATAGAGGTTAACACTTGAGCTAGTACATCCCTATGTGTAGGAAACATCATGAACAAGTTGTACAAGTTTGGAGATGTGTTCTTTTGCTTTATTGACCATTTGTCTTACTCCATTGTTGTGAGGGAATTCTTTTCCTTGGCATGTAATATTTTATCCTTAGTGGTTCTAACCTCCTCCATTCTTCCTAGAGTTTGTGGCTTAGGTTTTCTTGCATGTACCTTGGACCCCTTGTCCATGGATGCAGTTGTTATTGGTGTAGGTTGCTTCAAAGCCTTTTGTCATTGGTTACCTTTAGTGGACTTTGTTATTGGTTTGGTGATAGGTTGATTTTGTCATTTTTGTAATGATGATTTCTTGCTAGCCTGTAAGTTGTGGACAACTATGGGTGGGCTTTGGTCATGGGTTGTTATAGGCTCACTTGTTGAAGGTGGAGGGATCTAGATAACAAATGGTTCCCTCGACTTTGGAGGATTAGAAACTCATGGTCTTGGTTATGACATTGATGCCACTGAAGGTGGGATATGTATGAAAAAAGGCTTCTTAGGGGCTAGCAGAGGTGGTACCCATATGAAAAAGGGCTCTCTAGGCTTTGCATTTTGAGACAGTGGTGGTACTTTGATGACAAATAGTTTCCTAGATAGATTAGACCATTTGGTTTCTATGAATGAAGCTATAGTATAAGAGTTATTATTGGTGATTGAAGAGTTAAGCTCATTCAACAAATCTTCATGGTCTATCATCTTCTGGAGGTCATCCTTTAATTTTATGAAAAAATCAATGTCATGACTAGTCATTTGATGATAATGGGAATACCTATCTAGTCTAAAGTACTTTGGTAGCTTTGGATCATTGGTAGCTATTGTTGGATCTCTGGCTATGTCACAAAGATGATCATGCCTCTTATGAGTCTCTTTAGATAGTTGCTTATGTTTTATACGATTTTCTCTGAGCAACTATTCTAAAAGCTTAGAGGGCTTCATAGGTAACCTTGTGTACTTAGACCTATCCTTCCATCCAAAGTTTGATCTTGGTTGATTTGAGGCATAGGAAGTGGATGGTTATGACAAGTCAGAAGATGTGTTGTAAGGCTATGATGTTTTCCTTTCCCCTTATTTTGATTCTTTTGTTACTGCAACCATGGTTGTATATTCTTGTTTGGTTTTATCCCTATCACTTTTTGTGTACTTGTTTTTATAAGCCATGTAGAGTAGACCATTGCTTTCCCTAACTACCTCCTTAATGTTCTTGGTTTGTGAGAAGGTTTGGCTTAGTAATCAAGGCTCTAGGTGGTAAAGCTTTAAATTGATAAAGCCATTTACTACTTCTTTGTAGATGGCCAAGAGGTGAGTTTCAAAAATAGGCTTTGTAATCTTATTAAGTGTTGAGTTCCATCTTTGAATGAACCTTTTGACCAGTTCAAGTGGCCCTTGCTTCACCTTCATTAGTTGATCCAAGTTGACATCCAACTTCAAGTTGTATTTAAAGTGGTTGACAAATTGGTTAATTAAGTCCTAAAGGGAAGATATGAAACCTCTAGGCAAGGTTGGATGCTAATCTCAAGCCTTACCTTTGAGAGACATGGGGAATATACATAGTATCATATGAGGCCAAGCTTGAGGTGACTAGGTATGCATTGGGATCTCCTTCATCATTGTACTTGGTGAAGTTTGGTATGGGCATGCTGATAGGTAAGGTTATTTGAGGCATGGAAGGACTTATAGGATCATCTTGGTAAAAGTATAGGATCTTGACCATTTGAGTTCTACTAGCCTTGAGCTTTCACAGCTCTTTGGTAAGGACTTGGATCAGTTGGAAGACTTGATCCAAGCCTTAGGGTATTCCCATGGGTCATGATGCTTATGTTGATAGTTGAGAAAGAAGTTGTGAGGCTTAGAGTCATGTGATGGGTATTGATATAGATGGAAGTGGTTAGGTGACCACCATCGTAGGTGGGTTGAACATGGAGAAAGAGGTTTGCATTAGGACATGTGGTATGAAGGGAGAAAAGGGAGTATGAGAGCCTTGTATCACTTGAGGCTCCAATGAGGATCCCACTAGCTTAACAAAGGGAGATGGTTAGGTGGACATCACCAAGGTTGGATGAATATAGTGACATTGTGTGGCAAAGGGCATCGATGAGAATAAGGAGGTAGATTGAAACATGGGTTGTGCCTGGTGTGTAGCAATGATGGATGTAGACCCAAGCATAGTAGGATGGATGGGGAAAAAAGAAGATTATGGAACGTGTCCCACATATGAGGTAAGGGAGGTTGAATTGGGAGCAATAGTTTAGGAAGCTAATTGTTGGAAAAGGCTATCAATAAAATTATCAGGCTCTAGTTTAACCTCAAACTCATCCTACTCTTCTTTATGATCCTCCAAGCTAATCTCCTCACTAAACTCATCAACATCTATGAGTTGTATGAGCATTTGAGCATAAAAGTTATTGAGGGGGATTTTTTCATAAGGCAATAGAATGTATTCTTTTCCATCCTGGTGTATAAGTTTGAACTAGCACTTAGCATCCTATTCAAAGCATGGTATCTAATGAATCATCTGTTGGCTGGGTTATCTAACAAAAAGCTAACATTTTATCAGATAACCTAGCCAATAGATGATTCATCATACCACCACAATTGAATAAAAACTCATCCTCAAGTTAAACAACATAAGGAACCAGTTCGTTACAAAATATTAGGAATGTATGGGATTATTGGCTAATATGCAAACTATTGACTGACTCTGAGTGCCACATTACAAAATTTTATTCAAGTGGATGCATACAAAATGACAAAGTGGCATGAAGACTAGATAGACATTGAAGATTACAAAATTTCTAGAGCTCTTTAAGAAGCTGCTGAAGATGATTCTCCTCGTTGTCACTAGCAGTGGTAAAATTTTAACCTTGATTGTTATGTCAATGCTTCTCTAGTTATGTAGAACATTCTTGAAGGGTGAATTGAAATTTCTTCTCATTACCCCATGGATCTAGCAAACATGTCAAGCTTGAGATGCTATCTTGTATGTGCTATGATGTGTCGATGGGAATATCCTTTGTTGTCCCTCTCTTGGATTTGTTTTCACTCCTAGCAAAAGACCTTCTTCCTTAGATGTTTCTTTTAGCATCACCTGTAGTCACCAAAGGATCAACATTAGTTGTGGTAAATTTTTCTTAATAATTAATTCTTGTTGGAACCCTTAGTTTTCTTTTAAGCACAAGGTAATTATAGCATACTATGCCCAAGGCTATGAGGTAACTAAAATTATCAAGCTATTCACATTATTTTGATCAATTACTATTAGGTACCATGATGTTCAAAAATAGGATGTTTGAAAAATTTCAAAAATTTTAAAGCAAGCATCCCTAGTCCCCATGACTAATAAGCATATCTCCAAAAGCACATAGGTTTTTAAATAATTGAAATCAAAGGTTCAATTTAGAATATGGCTAAGAAATATTAATGGATATGGAAATAGAAAAATAGGAAAAATTAATGAAAAGATAAGAAGTAGTTCCAAAATCATGCATAAATTTAGAGAAATCGTCATTGATGTTCTGGAAGATGTGAAGGTTAGTTTAAAGCCATGATCAACAAAAGTTATGCAAGTGGGTCTTCCCCAAAGCAGGCTCCTACCATAATGCCCTTGCATAACCACTTCTATAGATGTCTGTGGGCACCCAAGAAGTTAAATGTAGACCATTTCTTTGTTCTAAACAACACACAATTACTATTATTAGGATGTTGCATCATACTATACAAAACCAAAAGGCTCATAATCGCATGTAATAGTGAGGTGAATAATGGAATGAGAAGGGATTGTAGAGATTGGGATGTAAGGTACTTTGACCATGTCTACAATAGGTTCTTGTGATAAGTGTGATTAAAATGATCAACATACCTATCTATCCAAGTTCAAACCAAGTCCATACCATGAACAGTTGATGAGCAGTGAGGTACCACTATGCTCAACCATACGAATACAAGCATTTCATGCACGATCTGGTCGAATTCCAAGGACTAAGTGTTTATGCACCCTAATGGAACACTCAAGGTTAATCAATCATTGTCTTCCCAAACTTACTTGTATTTTCACAGTTGTATGGTTAAGTAAGCTTGAGGCATATGTTTTTTTATAGCTTTTATGTTTTTATGTCCTGCTGCTAATAAGGGAGGAGAGAGAGAGATAACTAAGTGACTAATTTAACTTAACTACTAATTAACTAGGCTTTAACTAATCCTAACACCAGTATCCGTTCTCACTTGCCGTACACATCCTGAACCAGTGCAACACTACTGGGATTACAAAATGCTAATTGTTACTGGGTTACCAAGTGTTACACGCATGCTCGAAGTGATCGTACTGTGTGTGCTAATAACAGAAATGTAAAGTGCATAAAATAAAATAAAATAATAAAATAAAATAAATGCAGAAGAAAATAAAATAAAGGAAATGAGTAAGAAAAAAATCTCAAGTGCTATAAGGATGAATCCAAGAGCTCGTCTTTATTGTCGTACACAAGGTGTGCTCAAGTACATAATGCTCGAATAAAGATCTGTCCACACTTAGACCTCCTGCTGCAAGCACTTGGAAAATACTCTAACTTGACTCCTAAAGGACTTCTCTAAGACTTCTTCTTTATTCTTCTTCTTCTTCTTGACTTCCCCTATTATGTGCCTGGGCACTGTATTTATAGGCTTGGGAGCAATTACTCTAATAATTACAAAAAATGCCACTAATTTTAGAGAAATTGCCCCTCTAATTTTAGAGAGAAACTACCACTCTAATTTTAGAGAAACTACCCCTCTAATAATAATCAATTTAATAATTAGAGTAACCGCCCTAATAATAACCCGACTCTTCCTCCTCTTCACAAAATCACACTCCCCTTTTTCGGAGGGAAGGATATCAGTTGTATTCTTCCATACTTTCTCTCTTACATAGCTCCCCTTCTTCCTTGGCTACTTGCTCTAGCAATCTATGAACCTGATGAGACCTAAGATTTGATAATCTCCCTTGGGCATACGTTCCAAGGATTCTCCTTGTTTCATGCCTAAGTCCATCCAAGAGATGGAGTAGTTGATCCCACTACAAATAACCATGGCCAGTACAATGATGTAATAGTGCGTAATAGTGGCCCATGGTAGCATCCAAGGGTTCATGATTTCCTTGCTTCCATCCTTGGATTTTTTTTCATAGGTTAGACACTCAGGAGTATGTTTGATACTTATCATTAAACAGTTCTAACATTGTACTCCACCTCCAAATGGATTCCAATTCTAAGGACTGGTACCAGCTTTCTGCTTCTTTCACTAGTGTCCTTGAGAACAACTTCAGTTTTTGCCATTAGTTCTCGATGTTCTGCAAGGCACATGCATCGTGGAATGCTTGTAAGTGGTTTTGAGGATCAACGTTGAATCCCCCTTCAAATCATGGGATATTGTTCATGTCCAACCTCTTGATCCTACTATCCTTTTGGTGCCTTGTTGGAACTCTTACGGCCTCTATGATATCTAACATGCTTTTGGTTACGAGTAGGGGTTCTTCGTGGTCATCTTGTTCATAGTGTCTGTGATGTCTACGTGGTTCTCTACTCTCCTTTCTTCTATGCTGTGAGTGCCCTCATCCTCGTTCTCAACTGTCTCATTGATGTTTTTCACTCTGTCTTCCTTTATCCTCATGGTTAGTTTTCTTATGACTGTGTTCCAACACCGAAGGAGAGGATGAATGTGATGATGAAGGTGAAGAAGAAGGAGAACCATCATCATGACGGTGTTTTCTACCTTCTCTTCAGTGGTCTTGGCCTTGATCATGATTACTATCAGAACGTCTGCCCTTATCGTGTGTTTGTGTTCCCTCATTGAACACTTCGTGTTCATGGGGATCAGAACCAAGGTTGTGAATTACGGAGTGGAGGTTCTGATACACCACCTCCTAACCATCATTAGGAGGGGGAACATCATTTGGTGGGGAACCTGTTGAAACTAGTTCGCAATCCCCAATTTCACTTAAAATGTGTGGGGCATTCTGGGGCCATTTACCCTTCAAGGATGCGTGGTAACTCTCCTATCACAAGTCCCATTGATGTTGCGCTTCTATGGGATGATAGTCCCTTATGTCATGATTGCATGCAACGTATTCCATGTATAAAAGTGGCATGCCTATTCATGTGAGAGCACGAAGGAGCATGTTGGGGATTGATCGGTTTAGAGGCAACACTATGTTACCCTCCAAGTCTCTCCAACGCAGTTGTTCATCTTAGTGGAGGATAAAGGTGAAATCAGGTACATACTCATCATGATGAGTATATACTACCCAAAATTGTTAAGGAACTGGCGGATCTTGGTTACATGTATGATGTCATCGACTGTCTCTTGTCTTAGTCCTAGGCAGTGAAGTGCTCTTGTACGAAGAAGAAGAAATTTTTATCTTATTTGGTGTATGATTTACCATTGTCTTATCTTTCCTTTGATAAACCCTAAGGGTTCATTCTAATGTCCCAATGATATGGATGATTTCCTATGTTCTACATAGCACACAAACAACTAAGTCCCCAGCAATGGCGCCAATGATGAGCGGTGAGGTACCCCTACGCTCAACCATATGAATACAAGTGTTTCATGCACTATCCAGTCAAATTCCAAGGACTAAGTGCTTACGCACCCTAATGGAACACTCAAGGTTAATCAATCGTTGTCTCCCCAAACTTACTTGTATTTTCATGGTTGTATGGTTAAGTAAGCTTGAGGCATATGATTTTTATAGCTTTTATGTTTTTATGTCCTATTGCTAATAAGGGAGGAGAGAGAGAGATAACTAAGTGACTAATTTAACTTAACTACTGATTAACTAGGCTTTAACTAATCCTAACACCAGTATCCATTCTCACTTTTCGTACACATCCTGAACCAGTGCAACACTACTGGGATTACCAAACGCTAATTGTTATTGGGTTACCAAGTGTTACACGCATGCACGAAGTGATCGTACTGTGTGTGCTAATAACAGAAATGTAAAGTGCATAAAATAAAATAAAATAATAAAATAAAATAAATGCAAAAGAAAATAAAATAAAGGAAATGAGTAATAAAAGAAATCTCAAGTGCTACAAGGATGAATCCAAGAGCTCGTCTTTATTGTCGTACACAAGGTGTGCTCAGGTACACAATGCTTGAATAAAGATTCGTCCACACTTAGACCTCCTACTGCGGGCACTTGGAAAATACTCTAACTTGACTCCTAAAAGACTTCTTCTTTATTCTTCTTCTTCTTCTTAACTTCCCCTATTGTGTTCCTGGGCACTGTATTTATAGGCTTGGAAGCAACTACTCTAATAATTACAAAAACTACCACTCTAATTTTAGAGAAACTGCCCCTCTAATTTTAGAGAGAAACTACCACTCTAATTTTAGAGAAACTACCCCTCTAATAATAACCACTCTAATTATTAGAGTAACTGCCCTAATAATAACCACTCTAATAATTACCGCTCTAATTCTTAGAGTAACCGCTCTCATCAACAGTGATCTTGTATTGATGTGTTCCATCCTACCAATCACCATGAGTCCACAACCACCTCAAAGAACAATCATCACTCCAAAAAGAGAAGAAAAGAAAAGAATGAAGGAATGACCTTTGTTAGAGGGGCACCTTCAAGCATAGGTAACATGTCTTTCTAGCCCCATAACCAGTGCTTATAGCTCGTTATTGTGTCTAATGGGTGTGCTTTGAATTGCCATTATTGTTTTTATTTTTTGTCTTTTCCCTCTATTTTTTGTGTTTTTTATTTTATTTTATTTATGGAAATCACACCATGCAAAGACAAAGCTTCCTTTTTATTGGTCAACAAGGGAGTGATGATACATTTCAAGAGGAGTCATAAACCACATGAAGGAAGTCAAGAAGAGAACCCAACAAGTCCCCTTGAGGTCACACTCTTTGTCATTACCACTTGGTCATTCCCTCTTTCTTGAAGCTCCTCCATTCCTTTTGACAATGAAATTAAAGAATAAATACTTGCACAATTGTTTGATTGATTCTGGAGCCACATCTACTATAATGCCATTGTCTATGTGTAAGAGACTTGGTTTGATTCCTGAAAAATTAAATAGAAAGGTTGTTCAAGTGGATAAAAGTAGAGTGAAGATTGTGGGTCAATTACCAAATGTTCTATTGGAAATTGCTTCTGAACCTCACATCAGAAGTAGAGTAACTATTCAAGTGGTAGATATACCAGATTCGCATAGTCTCTTATTGAGTAGAAGTTGGAGTAAGAATTTCTCAGGTTATATATCAACAGATTATTCTCACATGTGGTTACCCTGGAAAGGAGAACCAAATCAAATCTACATCTATAGCGAACCTTTGATGATAGATAATATTACTTCAAATGGAAGAAGTAAAATGGTTGAAAAAGGAGATGTTGAAAACAAAATTTGTACACTCCAAGAAAGTTGTAGTCCTGAAAAAGAACAATCAAAGAATGAAGATAAATAGGAGTTATACTTTGATGGTTCATGCAATTCAAAAGGTGTAGGGGTTGGAATAGTTATATTCAAGAATGATTCACCTGAAATACTTAAAGCAATTTATCTATATTTCCCTTGTACTAACAACAAGGCTGAGTATGAAGCTTTATGTATTGGTATGAGAATAGCTCTAGACAACAATATCAAAGAAATTACTATAAAGGGAGACTCAAGATTAGTCTGCGAACAAGTAAAAGGTAACTGTGTCATAAAGAGCTCATTCTTAAGACCTTATAAGCAACTTGCTTGTAAGTTATTAGAGCAATTTCAACATTGCCAAATAAAGCATATAAATAGAGTGGAGAATCTTATAGCAGACGATTTGACAAAGGCAACTTCAACATTGGATATGCAACTAATAGAAAGTTACAAAGATGTCATGGTTGAAAAAGAACATCAGCCATCAATACCAGATAATATAAGACATTGACAAGTATTTGAAGACGATGATCAAGTACTAAGATTTATGAAAAATAAGTAAGAATTTGAGGGTCAAGTGATGCCTGAAATGTTGTCAAATTCCAAAGCTAATTTCATTCCAAAGAGGATGATTGATTTGGTCCGACATGGATTGGTCCCTTTCAAATTACAAAGCAATTGTCAGAGGATACTTACAAATTATCAACCTTGGATGACATGGAATTGCAATTTCCATATAATGTTTTGCATATAAAACATTATTTGGGACAATTGCATACAACTTGAAGATGTCATCACACAAAATAATATATGTATATAGTATTATGTAAATATTACTAGGGATATAGTGTCCATTATATTTAATTATGATTTATTTATATTTGAAACATTATCTTTCCTTCAAAAGAGGCAAGTGGAAGCCTACAAGTGAAACAAGTGGAATTCTACAAGTTTGATAAGTGGGGAGGGTGACTCATCCACCACTTGGTGAGGATTGTGACAAATGGTCTAAATGCCTAAAAAGAAGGAAGCTTGGTTGAAGACACTTGGATGGGAGTTAAGATTATTAGTACCTATAAAAGGAGGGTTCGATTACTTGAGATTTCATCATCTTTCATTTCAAGTTTGGTAGTGAAGGTTAGAAAGAGCTAATGGATTTTAAGAGAGCTTTGAGAAGGCCTTTTATTCCATATGTGATGGGATGTTACCCTGAGCACGTATTGAAAGCTTATCTAAAGGCTAGATCTTGTGGAGCTCCAAAGGAATGCCCTTTTATGGCTTGGCTATCCGATGAATTTTCCTTTCTCACTAGAGGTTTGGATATAGAATCCAACGTTTGGAGGCGATATCAAGATTGCTCCAAAGAAGAAGAGCCACCAACTTATGAAGAGTCATCATGGGGATGGGGAGAAGCTCTTGTCTCCCGAGAGGAAAATGAAGGATTCAATGAAGAAGGATAAAAGAGCTCTTCCCAAAAAGAAAATGAAGAAAAGGTTGAAGAGAAAGCTCCAGTTGATCAAGGTGAGAGCTCCACCAAGCAAGAGAACAACAAGACCGCCTTCATCACATCAGAAATCTCCTATGAAAAGGTGAAGGAGATGAGGATTCCCACTAGGGTAACCCTCACAATTCAGTTTCCAGCCCAAGAATAGTCTATGAAGGATTTAATAATGTACAGTTTGTTATGTATAGTTTGATTTTCTCCTAGGAAAGAGGTTTTTGTCCCATCTCACCTTATGTTAAATGGGAATTTTTCTCAAAAAAGATTTCTATTTAGTTGTACAAACCCAATAAAATTTCAGTATGTTCCAATCTAAAATAAGGTTATTTAAACTCTTTTTGGGGGCAAAGATGTTGGCACATTTTCAGCCATTACATGGAGCAAGAGTTTCAGTTTACTTAAAGAGAATAAAAATAAAATAGGTGTTAAAATTCGGATGAGTTTTACGGTGGTAAAACACATATTTTATTTTTAACCTTACATTGGGCAAAGACTGTAATATTTCAGCATATTACATTCAACCAAACTCAGACTGGGTCAGTAGCAGTGGCGGACACGAGATATGCCTGGCCTAGCCATACAAATGTATCAAGGATGAACATTATTCAAGAATGGTGTTGGTCCTGCTTTCACAAAAGCCAATGAACAGAGAAAATAGATTTTGTGGTAAGAAGAAACAGTATAGCATACTGCCCTGAATGCTTTCAGAGACAGGGGGACATCTTGTGCTCTCAAAACAAAAAAAAACGCAGTATCAATATAGCAACAAGAAAAAGTGATGCTTGCCGCTAAAATTTTGCCAAGAAAACGCCAGAAATAACTTCATATTCCTCTTCGGAATTTTGTCAAATACTTGCCGCGTAGGGTTTCTTTTTCTGTTTTCACATTGAGACTAATTTCTTGGCTAGAGGCTACAGTAAAATGAATAAAACAGGGCTAAAACGCAGGCGGTTACGATGCCTACACCTATGCCTACGATTCTGGACGGTTACCAACAAAATCAAAAAAATAAAAATACAAATGCGCTATACTTGAACGCTGCCCACGTATGGGAGCAGGACACCATCACCGAGGGTTTACAATCTCAAGCCATTTCACCTCCAATATGGGTAAAATAGTAACTGCTGCCGAGCTGTGCGTAGAAGCTGTTCCAACTGCAATCGTGTTTGTGGGGGTTCAATGGACGACACACAGCCATGGCGGATGCGGAAGACGTGGAGATGGCGGCAGTAGAGCAGCGGTAGGGCTTCAGCGACATCAGCAACGAACCAACGGTGGCAGCAATCGCGACCTCAGGCCAATCCAAGGTAGAGCAGTGGCAGCAAAACAGTGGACGGAGCAAGTTCGGTGGAGTGGAACAACACAAATCGCAGGAATAGGTTGCGTACAGGAGAAGCCATCGGGCAACACGGTTAACTGTGTTGGAAAATTATTTACTTTTGAAACGTATTTACCATTCCATAAAATTAATTTTATATCCGATTATATTCCTTGTAAAAATGAAATGATTACGTTTCTAAAGCCTCAAAGATAAACATTGGATATAAATGCTGGATACCTACCTATTAAAGTTATTTTCAAAGACACAATTCTTGGGATATTTACCCAATATCATATATGAAGTAAACACTTGTCAGTTGCAGATTTTTTTTATCATAACTATCCAAAATTGTTGTAACTTACCTAACTTGTTGGGCAAGTAACCTCCTAACTTGTTGGACAAGTAATCTCCTAATTGGGTTGCTAAGTTACTTGGGAGAGAAGTTAGGTGAGATATTTTTAAATATGTAACTTCCCTACCTACCTTGGAACCCTATAAAAAGGTTTCAAGGGTCATGGAGAAAGGGGGGGATCACATTGGGACTTTTGGGAGGTCTCATACATCACACTTTGGAAGGCTACTAGTTAGCACTTGGGCTCTCACTTGGAGATAATTGGAGTCTTGGGGAGAAGAGCATTTTGTAAAGAAGAAGTTGTGATGATTGCTTGCAAGATGGCTTGCTAGAATAAAGATTTCAGCCTCTTTGTCATGGTCCTGTGAGTTATGCATTTCATTTTTTGTTTTGTTTAAATTGTTTAGCTAGTGGTTTAGATAGTATCATCCTTGGCAAGTAATTTTGGGATTTTTAGATTGCTCTTA